>JAVSBS010020036.1:0-23268 GCA_033124195.1 Coracias cyanogaster
AATTATGGCAAGAATGAAATGTCCCCACCTGCCATTGTGCCAGGTGTCATACTAACACACAAGAATATCACATCCCTCTGCAAAGCATTTGAGAAAATTTGCTTGAAAGATGAATGATTCATTTGTGTCAAGGTGGGCAATCCCAGCAGGTAAGAACTACTATGCTGTTCAACTTCTTTGGCAGCAGCCACAGGAAAACAGTGGAAATACCAACATCCCAGTTTAAACTGCAGCTCCAGTGAGAGACAGATCAAAGTTCTCTATCTTCCATCAGAAACACAGGAATCCAGGTACCGGCATTCGGGATAGAGAGTCTATTTTACCCTTGGAAAGGCAGGAAATTAAAGCAACTTTTCACCATTGAGTCAGCACACAGTAACGGATCAGTGGTTTACAGTAACTGTCACCACTGCACAAATGACAGCCGTAGCATTTCAACCCTGCCAGGACCAAAAATCACTATGAAGAAAAGCCAAGGGAAAGAAGGCAGTTCTTCAGACTGAAAACATGGTGCCTCAGCCTATCCTGAGTTTATGGTACAGTCCAGGAAAACTGTCACTATCTCAGATATGCCAACTGCCACAAAGTTCCCAGCTTTTATGACAATCATAGACAATTCATACAGTATTTCTGAATAATTTTCCTCACCAGAAAAGTAACAGACACATGTACAAACAAAGTGGAACTCTAAGAAATAGTTGAGTACCTTTGCTGTAAGACACACACTTATTAAAAAAAAAAAAAAAAAAGAAAAGAAAAAGGAGAAACTAAAACCTACATTTTGGATCTTTTAAAAAAATCTGGGTTCAAAAATGTACCAACAGCCAATACTGAACCTTTACATCAAAAAAAAAAAAAAAAAAAGAAAGAAAAAAGTTCTTTGAGAAGAAGTAGCAGGTCTAGTAACTGTGGCAGATTCTGGAAGCTGAACCATCCAGCACAGGCAGCGATGATAGGAATGACAGACAACACAACAATTTTACACTTGCCGTAATTCAGAGGAACACGTCGCCTAATACAGATACTAGTATTACTCTGTCAGCTTGATATTCAGGCAAAAAATTTAGGGATTATCCTGGACCACCTGAGAAGTCAGTGCCAGATTAAGTACAACTCATGTGACAAGAAGCTTCTCATCTCACTACCCCACACATGGAGGTGAAGAAGAACAAATAAGACATGAAATTGCTCTAAGACAAGAGAAGGAAACAGTCAATAATCATAATGCCATTTCCACTAATTAGAGAAGAATGCATATAGTCAGTCCCAAACAGGCAATAATCATGAAATTTTATTGTATAAACATCAGAAATAAGTTACTAGTTCTTTTTATTAAAGCCAAGGGATAATTATTTCTGTTGTCATTTCAAGCTGGAGGGAAAAACTGAAATTCTGGAAAATCACAAGGCTGCAGGAAGATGGGCTTCAATAGAGTGAACTAAATTGTGGTTGTCATTGTTGCCACCCTGCCAAAAGCAGTGAAAAGAAAGCCCTGAAGAGTGCACTATACATGGAAAATATGTGACATATACACACGCATTTATATGCATACATACTTATATGAGAAAAGACCACACACCAATTTATCACCAGTTCAAGTTCAAAAAGAATGTTCATATGTAACAGTGATTACACAGAAAGATCAACAAGAAAAGATGATACTCAAGAGCGGAAAATTCAAAGTCTGTTACACTGGGACTGCTGTTCTACAACTTATACACAGTTAAAACAAAATCTACCTATGCGGCATGAAATCACACATCTCTGGACAGTAGTTTTCGGCCAACAGTTCCTCAAATAGCTTTGATAAAAAACACTGTTATTCAGTAGCAGACAAAAATAAAACCCATTACATTTGTTTCAGAAAACAACACTGAAAAGCTGCAGACAGGTCATCTCTTCCAGCAGTAGCTACTGCCCAGAGTTACTCATCGCCACCCAGCAAAGAAAGGTTACCACCCATTCAGACTTGTACCAGAGTGAATCCTGTAGGAGCACACAATCCACTTTAAGAAAAATTAGTAAGTTAACTGACCAGTGAATGCAGACTGAGCTACTGTGTCCTTTTAACTACTGATTATGCCTAAAGCACATAACATTGCATACAGCTTCTTTGGTGGAAAGGATCATTAAGTGTGGTAATCCACGGCAGAGCAGCAGAGACAAATGGCTGGGAGGAACAGCATCTACATACAACGTTGACAGATGTTTGGAAAAAAAAAAACAACACAACATAAAATCAATGCCTATCCATATCCTGAAACATTAAGTACAACTTCTGAGACAGTCTGAAAGCCTTAAGACAGGTTTTGAAAACCACTAACCATTAAATAGTTACTCAAGAAGAAAAGTTACACACTGCCTCCTCAGAAACTGTCCGAAGTTATATGTCTTAGGTAAGCCTCATAATTTTCTTAGGTTTGTTCATTTGGGATTTTTTAAATTTACTTATTACTGAAAAAAACCTTGCCGTTTTCTTAGCGAACACACTAATCACTGTCTTGTCTGATTTTAGTCTTCTAAATTTAAAAACTCAACATACATGCTGAACAAATTCATTGTTTCAATGATTTGGTGGATGAACAGCAGTTACAAACAGAAGCACGTTTTTCCCATTACGTACCACTAAATGAAACAATAGGTACCAAATAAATACTGAAAAAAAATTAGTTACTATACAAAAGGCCAGACTCTTCCCCCAAAATCCCTTCAAAATACATTATGAAATCATAGACATACTGACATGGATTAAGGGGTCTTAGATGCAAAATATGCCTATGAACCATAGCTGAACAATGTCTTCAAACCCTCAATGCCATACAAGCTTAACCTCACTGAATTAGGCCGGTATCAAATATACTTTAAACTGGCATAATGTGTCACTGTCACCAGAAGAAACAGACACACCCTGCTCCCCTTACTGCTTGCTTCCACCCCCATCTTTGCGCCAGCACAAATGTTTGTGCAGCAAACTGATCCAGCTTAAACCTAACCCTCCCCTCCCTGCCCCTCCCCCAAGTTAGCGCAAACCTCAACCCAGTTCACCACATAACCATACAAGTATTTGCCTGCACAAAGGAGGAAGCAGCAGAGCGGGGTGGAAACAAACAGGACCATGTTTTTCAATGGTGGAGCTGGTCCATGCCAGCTGTACGCCTATGCAAAGCAGTAGGTTGCAGGCTGGAGTCCTGGAACATCAGTCTCACAGGTCCAGGACTATGAGCACCACTCTTCCCCTCCCTCTCTCAGATCCCACCTCTTTGCTTGCACAGCCACTGACAAGTATGCAACTGCATGGTGACTAGGTTCAGGGCACTAAGTCAATTAAAAACTAACTCAGAAAACAAAAAAGTAGCTAGTCTTCAGCCAGTTCAGCTTCCTGAACCAGCTCCTAGTGCAATCCTTACTAGCACAAGGAAGAAAGAAGGAAGAAGGCTGGGAAGGTAGGTCTCATTTTGATCAGCTTCTGATGCTGTGGAAATACAGTTATACACCACCACATTTTCAATTTAAACTTGCCAGAGCAGCTAAACGTGATTATTTTAATTAATTTGTTCCTAAGATTAAACTTTGTCCCAATTTTTTTCAGAAACCTAAGCAGCCATAGTCTGCTTGGGCACAACCAGCAGGAAGTGAGGCCAGTTCACAACGTTAACCAATTTTGTTCTTCATGTTTTAAAAAATGGAGATAGAGCACTAGTTACTCTAACTTAATGATACTTTCACCAGATATTCTTTCAAATATCACTGATTAAATCATCTTACATATATTTGCATTGGAAGAACATACACATAATAAAACAAATGCAGTCATGTTAAGTATTATCTTAACTCTAGCATTTGCAAGGAATATTAAGAAGAGTTCAGGTGATTACAGTGGTCTTACAAACCCCTCTGCTCAGGAGTGAATTTCATCCACTATGCAAAAAGGTTTTCTGCTTAAACTACAAGACCCCAGTGGTCACAGAAGCAAACAAAATTCATTTCAATAAGTTCAGAATCAGATCCCTAATAAACATGGATATAGCTACTTTCAAGCTAATTTGTGAACAGTAAAGTATCGTAAGTAGAAATACGGGCAGATTGTTAGCAATAATCTTCCTAACTTCCAAACAATATAATTTATTACTCAATTGTTAGATTTAGCAAGGAATTCTATTTCCATGGCAAGTAAATATATTTATGTTCATCCAGTTAACACAGAAATGAAACATAATCATATCAATTCAAAAAACCAAAACGTATCAACATTACAGTTCAAGAACTGTGTATCTGAAGCCAGAATCAGATTCATGCATCTGCAAACCAGTCTTCCCAAGAGGCATCTAGTACACTTATCCAGTTTATGAAACTCTCCTCTTCTTAGAAGGATAGATAGTTCCACAAACTACCTGCCCATTGCAACAATTTAAGGCAACCTTACTTGTCTTTAACAGAAGTTTCTTGTATGATGAAAAAGTGTTCCACACTACTCTGCCTGTAAGAATTATACAGAAATGAGGACAGTTTATTTTGACAACAACCCACCACCAACATTTAAGACAAGACACTGAACTGGAAAGTGAGCAAAACCCTGGAAAACCATTTAACCAGACAGACTGCTGTGTCTGTGTTTCAATCAGCATTTTCAACACGTTCTTGACATAGAGGCAAATAAACTCAGGGAATCTCAGCCAAGGAATAATGTCTTTAATGACTTTCCCTTTGAAATGAAGCTATGTTTTTGGACTTGAACTGGTGATTTATACTGATACAGGTTTCTTTTTAAGCGGGAATAGGCAGGTGTGCTTTTCAAATGCACTTGCTAACCAAGGAAGACAGACAATGAAGTTCCCTGGCAGTTCTGCTGACTAACAAGGAAGTGAGATGCTTATTGGATCCAAATCTACATATCTTAATACCAAGTCACTTTTAATACATCAATGAATTTTTAAAAATACAGTTTTTCATTCCCCTAAATATAAACATGTTGCAGAGCTAGCAAAGCCGATTTAATGACATACTCACACATTAAAGAAAGATAACAAACACTTATTCAGAAAACTTTTTTGCTCATTACACTAAATGTCACTTTGTCACTAGCACTTTAAGTAAAAAAAAAGCTAAAAAAATCAGACTATTCAAAAAAATTCACAAACAAAAAAATTTGTTAAAAACATTATTGATAAGAAATCATAGTTGGCAATTTTTTCAACACTTATTAAAATTCAACCCCAGTTTCTACAGTACACATTCACTGCAACAAAAACATTATTTTCAACTCATAGTCCAACACCATTTCTATTTATGATTGTCACTTCTTAAGAAGTGATCATCAAACAAGACATAGTGATCAGCAAGATGAGAAAACGTGCTTTCGCTTTCCAGAAAACCAACAGAGATGATTTCAATGGAGAACCAAGTTAAACGAACGCTGAGCTTTTTACCTTTGCAACTCTTCATATCTATCTTTGCTACATTGGCATCTAGGGTTATGTCCGAGGGAGGAGAGTTTAAAATGACAAGCAAGTAAGGTAGGTATCACTTTCATTCATACACGCACTCTGAGAAGCCTGAAGGACGCTCCTCCCCTCGGGAGGTTCTCTCTGCCGACCCTGGCCCACCGACCCGACAGAGCTCTCAATCAGTCTCAGGGCTCGCAGCTCCAAAGCCCCTGGACCTGCTCGGCGACGTGGAACAGAAAATGCACTTGTCTTGAGAGGCATGTGACAGAAGCAGCTGACCTCGAGGAAGGTGCAAGCGCTTGACAGGTCACACAGGATGAGGCTGAACTATCCGACACACCAAGCCCCGAAGAGGCGGGCGGTCAGGAGCCGGGATCCCCACCCCGCGCCAGACCTGCCTCCAGCAAACACACCGCCGGGACAACTTTAACGGCTCGTCTTTTGTTTTTAAACTCACACTCCGCTCATCCACCCCCGCTCCCTCCCTCCCTGCCTCCCGCCCCGAGCAAGGCGGTGATCCCTCTACAGCCTTCCCCGCCCACAAACAACGCCCGGCCGCAGCCCCCCCGTGCCCCGGGCGGTCCTCGCCCGGCGGCGCCTCAGCCGCCGCCCAGCTCCCGCCACCCCAAAGCGAGCCCCCGTACCCCGGACCCACATCTCGGAGGGGGAAGGACGGCAGGTCCTACCGCAGGACACGTCCCAGCCCGGCTCCCACGGAACGAGGCGAGACACGGGGCTGCTCCCGCCCACGGGCGAGCCGGGCCCGGGAGCCTCCGCTGCCGCCCCCCTCCCAGCGGAGCCGGCTGGGCACCCCCGCAAGAAGGAGCCGCGGGAGGGACCCGCACCCACCTCCGCCATGAGCCCCGCGCTGGCCGCCGCTCCGCGCCGAGCCGAGCCGAGCCAGCCGGGCCGCCTGTGACGGGCGAAACGGCGGCCGCGCGTCGCGCCGCGGGTAACGGCTGCGCCTCCCGATAGCGGCAGCAACAGGGCCTCGCTATGGGCCGGACCCTGCCCGCGACAACTTCCGGGGCACGGCGCGAACGCCTTCCGGGGGGGCAGCGGCCGCGGGCCCGGCGCGGGGGAGCTCGCGCGCCCTCGCGCGCCGCGGGGAGCCGTTGGGGGCGGGCGGCGCGAGGGACGTGGAACGGTGAGGGGAGGGAGGGCGGCGATGGCCCCGGCCCCGGCCCCGGCCCCGGCCGAGGAACCGGCAGGGCTTCTCCCGGGAGCCGGCACGCAGCGGAGAGCGCGCGTCAGAGCGGCGCCCGCGCCGGCTGTGAGGGAGGCGGCCGCGAAGCGGGTCTTAACTGGTTTCTCAGGTAAAAACGAAAATAAAATGAAGCACTAAAGCGGTGGTTGCGCGCCCAGCTTTGGAAAGGGTCGGCTCGGTGCGGCTTGGCTTAAGTGTCACCGGCGGCAGCCGGTGTCAGTTGTGTTGTGGGCGGTGTCACGGTGTCGTTGCGGGCGCTGCCGTGGTAGCACACCTGGGGCCGTTGAGGTGCCCCTGCTTTTACAAAGGATACTACGTGCAACTGAAAGCAAAGGTAAACAGGATATAGATTAACAACAAAGCTACAGCAGCAAGAAATGTGGGATAGAAGAAAAAGAAGGGGAGAAGGTGCCGTAGGTGCATGTTGTGCAGATTTGTGGAAACACTTAATGCTCCTGTGCCAGTGCGAAGAGACACTGTAGGTGTGTTCTTACTGTCACCAGCCGTATGTCACCTTGTGTGTTGCCTGTTTACAGACCAGTATGTGCGACAGGTCTTGGGCCAGAAGACCTCGTAATCTACAGTTAATCTTGAGTGTCTAATTATTGTCCCAAAGCACACACAAATCGATCACATTGCTCGCACTTGGAGCGGCCAGCAGCCTGCACAAAATTCTCAGCTTTGTCTCAGATCATGCTGCATAGGCTTCCCTCTTGTTCTTTGGCCTTGCTCTAACTTCTGACCACTTTACCAAACAATGCTTAGCACCAAATTGCTTCACAGAACTGCTCTGTCTAGCTTACTTTCTTAGAGGTTGTGCAAATCATGTTTTGACTGTATTTCAGTTATCTGTCTTTGACAGGGAGAATGAGGGATCTTGCTCTGACAGTTGCTCACCTTTCTTTCCTTCCCTTGACAGTTACTGCTTCATAGCGGTAGTGGCAGGAGCAAACTGATGACAGTACTCCGCTGCCCCAATACCTATTTAATCTGTAGGTTGTATGAGAGCTGGAGAAGCTGAAGTCCATGCAGAGACTTTCTTGAGATGTCCATGCTAGAAAGGTGATAATTCCTAGACGGAAAAGGGGAGAGGGAGCACAACTGTGTTTTAACGTCTGTACCATTGTAGCCTAGAGTCAGTGCTCAGAGAGCTGGGTGGATAAGCGGAGCAAATGGGATTTTTCCTATAGCTGAGTCACGTAATATGTGAAGTCACATAGCAAGCTGTGTCATCTAGCATATTGTATGTGCTTATGTCCTGTAAGTGTAATACATCGATGTGCTACAATGCAATGAGCTGCTCTTAAACATGTGCAAGATTCCTTGTGACCTTCATGGCCTCTGTTATGCAGACTTGCCTTAAAGTCTGCTTGGCCTCACTTGTTGATCTCAAATCTGTGAGTCCACATCCAAGTATTTGTGCATTGCAATTTTTCCATAGGCTTCTCAGCAGCATCTGGATGAGCAAGGAACAAAGTCTCCACACATCTCTTCTGCTGGGTCATTTTTTACTCCCTCTGGCTCTCGCCATGCTTCCACCAGCTCATGTCAATGGCTGCATTTAAACTAGGTGTCAGGATTTATAGTAAATTTTGATAGCATAATGGCTCTTTGACAGTCAAGTTCAATGTCTTCACCAAAGGTGAAGTGCTGGGTTTGTTCACCTGTGAAATTGATCGTCTTCACCTTTTACCTGGGTGTCATCTCACTCAGCTCACCTAGAATGACTGACAGACCAATTCTGTATTTAGATACTGCAACTTTGCTGTGCTCTGTGGCTGTTCTGTACCTTCCTCCAGGTGGTTTTCTGGCTTCTTAAGACCGTGCTATGTCTAATTCCTGCTGAGGATTTCTAACTGGTCACATTGTTGTTCCTGCCATTTCTCACTTCGTAAATGTTTCGGATCCAAGACATACTGGTTGCTGGTCATATCTACAATCATTTGTGTCATACCAACCTGAGATTTTTGCAGCTCTGTCCAGACACTATATCAATTACTAGTCTTTTGAAGGTTGCATAGCTGCTTGCAGACTTCTGCAAATTATGAACTTAGCATTGCTTTAAGTCATTTGATGGCATCTTCAGTTCTGTCAGATCTTCCTAAACTTCCTTTAGAACAACTTTGAAGCCAGAGACCTTCTCAGTTGTTTCACTATAGTTCATATTCTCTCTTTGTAAAAATTAGATGCTACTGCCACATTTACAGCTTTTCCATAAGTGGTTATCCCATAGCTAAAATCTGCAATATTATAATTTTAGTAGCTAAACATTTCCATTTGTTTGCTTGGGCATTTTTAAGATGATCTTATACAGTGGGTACTGAGTGTGCTAAATGCATGGCTTTTCTGAGGCAACAAAAGTAATCATACATTTCATTGTTTTCTGGTTTGTAACTGGCTTACTCAATTAAATATTCATGTTAAAGGTGTTACATTTTAGTACTATTTAGAATTAACTCCTTTATTAATAATGAAACTTTCACCCCAAATGAAAATTTTCAGGTTAAGACCTCCTTTTTATATAAAAATTAGAAGGTTATATAAACACTTTTGAAAGATTCTTAGTCTTTGATGAGGTAATAAAATGGACCTATGTCAGATATACTGTAGCTTCTATTTCCCAAAGTTCTCATTTCACTGTCCTAAGGTATTTCAGTGTCAGTTCATAGACCCCTCTTGTTCTAGTTCCTGGATTCTTAAGATGGTACCAACATTTTGTGGTGGGTTTTATCATGAAATATGAGCTCTGCGGGTCAAGCGCTTTTGCCAGTGGCCAGAGAGCAGTCCAGTCACATACAACATTTTACAACAGATTTATGTCATTAAGAAAGTCCTCCCTTATTTATCTTGTATTCTTTCTTAATGCTTAGGCCTGAGAAAGAGAGGACTCTTGAGGAGTAGAATGCCAAATTCTGCAATGTGTTTCTCTGGTTTCCTTTCATATGTTGTTCAGAGATTTGCGGCAACAAACTTCTCAAGGGTATGACATGAAGTAGTTATATTTCTTCTTCCCAAGAACTTTGCAACCTATCCCATTTCATGTATAGCTTGTCGTCTTGTCAGGGAAGTCTTTTCTGATCAGTATGAGATATGTCTACCCCAGCATGAAGCCTGGATGTTATTTTTGGAGATGGATACTGATTCAGATTCTTAATGTTTCAACTACAAATTCTATTATTGAAGTAAACAGAGGAAAGTAAACAGTTTCTCTTAAAAATAAAATCATAGCAACAGCCACATGACAAATCATAGAACTTTGCAGTCACTTTGTTTTGTAATAAAGAAGGCCTTTGATATTGCTATAGGCAGCACCTATCCCAGCTCTAGGTGAGGGCTCTATTACAACCACTGTATTTAGGGGTTTATGACTCAGCAGTGAAAGCATGTTCTTGGTTCAAATGTGGTCCAGAAGCTCACTCACTTTCTCTGCTGTGAGAGGCTACCTAGAGTGTAATTTTATTCTGACCCTGCCTTTCCAAAATCCATTTGACACTGCAACAGAAACTTCTTTTTAAAAAAAAAGCCCCACACATTCAGTGTGTAACAGCATTTCAGGAGCTGGAAAACAGATATACAAAGAGAGAGTTGGACTTGGTGTGCCAGCTGAACAGAGTAACGCCAGTCACCTCACATTCTGCCTTCCCTCATGGATGGCACACCAAGTAGAATGACCCTTTGTATATCAAGTCAAGAAGTTGTTGTTTTCACAATCAAACAAAGCCCTTTGATACAGGAAAGGCCATATAGCAGCCACCTATGGCCTAATCCTGCTCTTCTTAAGAAAGAACACCTCCTCACTAAAGTTAATAGTCTTTTCTTTTTTTCAAAAGGAAGTACAAGATTGAGGCAATAATTTAAACCAGTATTTAAAACACTACTTCATCGAGTATTGTCATAGTAATTTCGGTGAAAAAAAAGAAGTTCAAATCCAATAATAAATAAAGGTGTCCTGCAGCTGGACATTTTAATGCACATAGTGAAACTTTTCCTGAAATGACTGCTGGAATATGACAGACCTGCTCTTATTCCCGTGGTATCCAGGGAAAAGTGGAGCAGACCTTCTCATTCAGGAATTCCTCAGGTGGCTGTTTGTATTGTAATTTGGTTTTCCTCAGTTGTTTAATTTGTCTTGAACTTGTACAGATTTATCACTGACATGGTTCAAGGATCCATGAGCTCTAAGTAATGTACTGTAAAGGGCAGGATACTTGTCCCTGTGATAGTTGGTCAGTAGACTTTTACAGAAAGTACAGTGAGCTGCAAAAACGTAATTTTAAACTTAGGTATTTTCTCTGACCCCATTTTAGGCTGAGTTTGCTCTCTGAGATACTGTTTATTTTACTCCTTGAGATACTAGATATTTGTCCCTTACCATTTGAATACGGAAAGCCTGGAAAACATCACTGCAAATGAAGCTGTCTTTTGGACCTCCCAAGTATATATATTAATTCAGTTCTGCTCACAAATGAATGTTCTGCTTAATCTAATTGAACTGTTTTCATTCCCCTAACAAAGGCTACAGGAACTGCGGTTCGTGTAACTTCTGGCTGGCTGTTTCCCAGGAGAAGCCTCAATGTGTGGACTGTAGAATGCACACACGTCTGTTTCCAACTAGCCTGTGATAATCAAGCAAGATGTAAATCTAATTAAATGCAAAAAAGCTACAGTGTGTTGCAATAACATTCGAGATCTGACTTCAGTTGACAAAAGCAAGGAGATTCCAAGTGAAGATTGCTGCTCTCTTCGTACTTCACCTTGTATTTCAGAGTTTCAGAGCCTCAGAATTGTGCACACTTGACTAGGTACTATGTACAGAGCAGTGTTCAAAAAGCGTTGTCACATGTCAGACTTTAAAATTAGGCAACTTGTGCCACTGTAATTCTGACTTCCTTGTAGGCACAAAGTGTGATAGAATTAAATAGCCTGTCATACACCATTTTTCTGGTTTGCCCCTTCCTCATTCAGGACGCAGATGCCTCTCTAAGGAGAAAACAGCTGGTTATTTTAAATCTCTGCATGCAGCAAGTGCCCTTTGCCTTATTTATTTATTTATTCATCCAGTGAATAACTACTTAGGCATTCTTCGAGCATTCGTCATTGTGTTAGTTGATACTTCATTAGCGTTAGTGGAATTATTTCTGTGTTTCCTTTACAAGAGAAGAATTTGTTTCCTTTTGCAAGGGAGTGTAATTAAGGCTACAGAGGGATTTGGGACTGCACTGCTCATATTTGTGGCAGTTAACATTGAAGAACCTTGCTGGTGGGTGAAATCAATCACAACTAGTTCTATATCCAGGTTTCCTGTATGGTAGGTGGTGGAGGCAAGTGAAGGAACAGGATCACATGGGATCCACTCTGAACAAGAAGCTGACTAAACTTTTCACTGTGAAAAACCAATGACATTTATGTGACTCAAGTCACAGTGACTGGGGCTTAGTGCTAAAGAATCTTGTCAGATGCTGGGCTTGTGTCTGTCATGTCCCACAAGCAGGTATTACAACTGCTATTGGGAAATTGGCAGAGGGACTATGCACCTTTGCCTCAGCCACTACAGTGCTAATTCAGGAATGTTAAGTTGGTGCACACTGTAGGTTCATAACGAGGACACTGACAAAGAGTCCATTTGGCCAACACAGCTACATGGGAGGTGTTTCGAGGCAGAACAGGCAGGCAAGTACAGCTGCAGAACTTACAAGTGTGTCTCTCTATGTCCGCAAAACTGAGTTGGAAGGAGCTGCTTGCTCTGCTTGGAGTCCGCTTCAGTAAGCTTTTCCATATTAGATGTCCTTTATACAGGACATGAATGTTTAAGGATAGGAAAAACCATCCTGTCCTTTTCCTGTAGTTCAGTGATTAGAAACCCCTGAACTCAGCTTGTGGGAAGCCTGGGTTTGGTTTCATCCTCAGTCTGTGAACATATAAATTAATACTTTCCTTCACTTGGGGTGTCCTATAACCATCATATGGTTGTTACAGCTTCCTTAATCCTAGCCACTGAAATCATTTAGTTGTGACTGCGCTGGACCTTTAGGAGCAGAGTTAGCTTGCTGGGAAGTATATGTTAAAGCAGTCCGAGATGTTTTGGGAACCTTACTGAAATAAGAATGTATGGAATGTAAGCACATCCATAGCTGGAAAGCAACTGATTGAGAATTTTGAAGACAGTCATTTTGGATTTAAGGATCATAAGTGTTCATTTTCATCATCTGAGTCCTCTTAATGGTGTAGTGATCTAGACTTCTCTCAGGTCACACAGGCAAATCAGCGACAGAAAGCTGGGGTGAGGCTTCAGCACACAGACAAATACGTCACACTATAGAAAAATCAACATGGGTTTTTGTAGATAGAGAAACTTTGTCATAGTTATGAAGTTCTTTGACAGAATCAACAAACTGATAAACCACGATGATACATTAATTGCAGTGATTTCAAAAGAGCTTTTGGCACAGTCCTTCACCAGTGTTGCTACAGAACATTAGCTGTCATAGGTCAGGAAGGAAGCCTGTCTTGTGAATTAATAACTAGCTGAAAGAGAAGGGTTAATGAGGTAGCAATAAATAGTCATTTTTCACACTGCAGGAGAGTTACGATGGGACTCCCACAAGGATTCATGCTGGGGCCTGCACTAGTTAGCATACTCAGAAATGGTCTTGGAGAAGGAATGAGTAAGGAAGCAGCACAGTTTGCTGCTGATGCAAAAATCCTGTACAGTAGTGGAGTATGAAGCTGCCAGCAAGGAGTTTAAAAAAGATCTCTTTCTTCTAAGCAGCATGGATGTTAAATTAGAAGTTAAAATTCAGTCTCAATAACTGTAAAGTAATGCGTGAAGGCAAAACCAATCTTAATTACGTATGCCTAGCAGTAAGTTCTACATATACTGTTATTGCTGAAGAAGGAATTCTTAGAGTCTCTACAGGTAATTCTTTGGAAACCTTATTTCCAGTTCTGAGTAAAATATACAGGGAATTACTAGAAAAGGAAGATGTAACAGAGCAGAAAACATTATGGCATCTCTGTGTTTATCAGTGGTATGGCCACATCTAGAGACCAGTGTGGAGCTCTGGTTTCCCGGGTCAGAAGGAAGGTAAAGATAGAATAGAAAATAATAATGAAACATAGAGAACAGTTTCTGTTTAAAACGGGACTACCAACTCTTGGACTTGTCCATTTGAAAAAGACAAAAGTGACAATGCCTTGGTGACTGAGCGGAAATGATGGCTTGTGGAAAGAAGGTAAGGAGCTCTAATTCACTTTTTGTAGTTAAGTGGGCACACGGGAAATCATGGACAGTAGGTTTAAAATATGCAAAAGGTAGTCTGTTTTTCAGATGCTGCACAACTGAAGTATGGAGCTCACTGCTTCCGGAAATATGGAAGCTAAAACTATCATTACTTTCAAAAAGGGCCTAAATTCAAAAGGAAGCAGTGCATTGGCAGCTAGTAAATGGAATGTAATACAGTGGCCTTTGGTTCAGGTTTTCTCTAACCAATGATTTACTGAAAACTCTGATTGTGCTGTACCTGGCCTATTCTTTATAATCTCTTCTTGACTGTTTAGTCCTGGTCGTTAAGTTCAGAAGCAAGTTAGGTATACCTGCATAGTCAGATACAGTATGGCCATTTTGCAGCTAGCACAGGACAGAGACACCAAGATGATCAGGGGACTGTAAAAATGGTGTATTGTAGAAGACTGAGAGAACCAATATTGTTTGGCCTTAAGGAGGCAGCTAAGGGAAGATCTTACTGCTGTTGTGTACATGGAAGACCAGCTGGATTCTTCTTAGGGGGGCACAGTGATAGGTTGAGAGGTAATGGACACAGGTTGAAATGTGGGAAATTCTCCTTAGATGCAGAGATAGATTGATTTCTTTGTATGTTTATTTATTTATTTATATCCTGAAGGTGGTCAAATATTGGAACAAATTGCCCAGAGAGGTTATGCAACCTCCTTCCTGGGAGATACTCAAAGCTTGACTCGATATGGTGCTGAGCAATCTGCTCTAACTGGCCCCACTTTGAGCAGCAGGTGATCCTAGGTGGCCTCTTGAAGCCCATTGCAACTGACATGGTTCTGTCCTCTTAGGATGGGTTGTTACCACATGCTTGTGCCCTAACTATACATGTTATTTTATATGGTATGTTCTTTGGCAAAAGTGGAATATATTTGGTCTGAGTTAACTAATATATATTTAAAACATAGTGCAAGAACATAGTGGGGACAAGACACTTTGGATATGCCATAAAAAAACCCAAGCATCAGCTTGGACACTTTTTGTCTAGTGGCTTGACAGTAGTCATTAAAATACTTATTTGTATTTATAAAAGTACATCAGGAAGAGGAGTTGTTTGTCAGGGTGCAGCTATAGCAGGAGTCAGTAAATGGTACTATTGTCCGTGCTTACAGTTTTTGGTTTTTACCTGTTTGTCAGACACTGAATGATGAGGAGGAGTATACCTAGCATAACATGGGCTGCCATGTCACGAGATGTGGTTGTGTAAGTGCATATTCTCTGCATCAAACCTGTTTCCAACAGGAAAGCCAGTTAAAAGATGTTCTTCACCCTGATTTCTCTAACTAGGGTCAGTGCTTCTTGGTACTTGGGTTGCGATTTTTGAAAGAAGGATAGCGCTGTTTGTGACTGACTGCTTCTGGTCAACAGCTGGCATGCATGGCATGAACATACCACTGAGACCACAGAATAGGCCAAGCTGCCCATCGCTGCCTTGTCCTGTAATAAGGGCTTTATGGGTAAGCTGCAGACCCTGCTACAGCTCAGCAACTTAACAACAGTGTATGTTAACCGACAATACTTATGGAATAAGCTGAGTCCTATAGTTTTAAAGAGCAACTGCGCTTCAAGTTAATTACAGTCAGGCCTGAATAAAAATTAAAGGGTTTGCATGTCTGCTAGTCTATATGTGGGTAGAAAGGCAGTGAGGTTAAGATAATAGGCTCAAAATGTATTCTCAGAAAACATTTCAAACCACAGCAGGGTGTGATTGTATGCAAATAAGTATTTTTGCAATAGCAGATTAAACACCTTATGGAATTTGTATGGAAAACTGCATGCTTGTACATGATACAAAGTATGATTAAGCACCAGTGTGTGGAGTTTTTGCCTTTGGTAAAAAATTAGAGCAGATTTAAATAAATCAATGTTTTTTCTCAGTCTTTTCACAGTGTATGTTTTAAGTTATGAATGGTGACTTCTAGAGAGAAACTGTTAAAAATAACACTACTTTTTTCTTGGGCCTGCATCCTTACAAGCTGCTTACCTGCTACTTTCCAGCCAGGAAAAGTGTTGCAGTAGCAGAAAGTCTGGCCATAGCATGGCAACATAGAGGGTCTGAGACAGAAAACTGGCAAATTGATGTAACCTTTTACTAGAACAGATGTTACTGATATGTATTTTGCCATTGGCTTACAAAATGACATACAGAATGTTTTTTATAAAGCCTTCAAAGTATCTGTTTGATGCTTTTCATGGATGGATGGATTAATCATTCCAGGTTCCAAGACTACATTTAAATAAACTTTTTTTTTCATGCTTAGAGCTTGTTAAAATGACTCCGAGGGGACCTGGTGCCTATAGGGGCCACAGGTAACTTCACAAAAATGTATCATTCGCAGTAGTGGAAAGACCTACATTGGCACAGGCTGATAATCGATGCTCTGCTTGGTCATTTGCATAACTAAGGGACATTGTGGTTGGCAGAATGACTGAATTGTCCTTGGGAAATGGTCTTCAATGACAAACTCTAATCTACATTACATACTGGAGTTATGTATCTGCCTTTCTGAAACCCCTTTCTCTAACACTCAAGTTACTGTGTCCTGTGCAATGAGAGAGATACCCTGGCTTCTTCAAGCAAATTCCCTTTTGGTGTGCTCAGGAGGAATGTTTAAAGGAATGTGTGAAGTTGCAGTCTGGATTTTTTCCCCTGGCAGTGATACTGATCTGACGTAGCAAAATCAGATATAATAGGTTTGTTTTTCCTATCTGGAGTAGAAACAATAAAATACATTACTTCAAATTAACTTTCATGTAAGTAGTGAAGTAAATTGGCCCCACAGTGACCTTGTGCAGTTTCTCTGGGGTGGATATATTACTTTATGCAAGAAAGAAAAGCTTCTCTGAAGAAGTCAAATTATCATGTTGAAGAACAGCGAAACACTCTTTCTGTCTTCCAAACCAACTCTGCTTGCTCAGCAGTAAATCTGCAGAGGGAACCCAAGCTCACACTGGCAGGATTACTCTTCTTTCCTGCCTCTTAATCGTAATTTGTTAGTGAAAGCTGTGGTCAAAGAAAGTGCAAGATCAGCAGTTCTCAATACTGGTAGAGCAGGCTTCACTCCCCTTATTCATGTGCTTTTGTCCCACTTACTCCAAAATCACATCTAGACACGAATGAGTAACTGAGCATCGTGATTTATACAGACAGATGAAAATCAGAGGACTGTGAAAGATATAACCTGCCTTTCTGTTGTAGGGTCTCACCCTTGCTTGGGGGAAGGCTCAGTTCACAAAGCTGCTGCCTAACTACCGATAATAGCCTGGTGTTTTAAGACAAAACTTAAATTCCAGGGTTTTTTTTAATGTCACCACAGCATATAAGGATTGAGCTTCTTCAGGAAAGCAAGAACCCTCTTACCGTATGGGCAGAAACCACCAAGTGAGGGTAACGGGCCATCCAAGGTGAGGAAAAACTCCAGCCTTTGAAAAATTAACTTTTAAAATTAGAACTGAGACAGCCAACATAGAAGTCTATGAGATAACCTTGGGCATGTTGCCTCATCAGAGGCATAGAAGGAGAAAAAATGAAGTATGGCAAGCAGAATTATCAGTAATGGAATATAAAGCTGCTTTTACAGTGCCTCATTTTGCATCAAGCATGTTATATATCACTTTTAGGACTGCCTAAATTCACACATCAAGCTGGTAGAAGCAAACTACATAATTGCTTGAAACAAGGGAAATAAAAGCAGACTTGTTAATTTAATGGTATTTTAACCAATAATTATTTTAAGCAGAAATAATGAAATTTCCTTTAAATTGTATATAACAGCATATATTTTAAGCCAAATTAGGAACAGAATCAAAATATATACCAACGTTATTCTCTCATGTAGAAACAAGTACGGGGAAGAGTCTGAAAGACAGAGACCAAGGAAGTCCTCATGGAATTTTTCCCAAAGCAGTTTGGTTCAGGTGGGACTAGTTAACTCTATGATAGAGAGGTGTTTGTTCCAGTTGTGTTTGTTATTCCATGCAGCCTCTTAGCAGGAGGAAAGACAGCAACAGTATTTGCTTTAATGAAGCATTTAATAAATGGCTTGTGGTCACATTTAAGAATCCCAAAGAAATAGATCTTCAGGATGAAGTGAGAAAAGTTGAAGTTTATGAGTCTTTGACTCTTGGGGAGGTTCATTCCACTCCTCAGAAAGCTTCAGCCCCCTTGCAGGGAAGAGCTTCATTATGACAGAAGAACCAAATGGGTAACTGTGGACCATTGACCTTTGATTTTTTTGCCTTCTCTGTCATACCCTTGGGCTTTCCTGGGATGTTCAAATAGTTGCTGTTTGTGCTAGAACTCATAGCAGGCTGTGTATCCTGGTCTTACTTAAGACCTACTTGTCAGCGCAAAAGCTGTATGAAGCAGCCTGAAGTATTTGGGGCTTTTGTTCTGCATTCACAATTGGTGGGTACAGGCTTATTTTCTCAAAGAAATGAAGCAAGATGCTTACAGTTTTTGTTCTTAAGTCTTTTTCCCAAGGCTGCTTAGTTCTGTACTAAACAATGGCATGCCCACTCCAACCCTCAAATCAAATCTTTTTGATACCAATGGGAGATTTTTAGACAATTTTGGCTCAAGTCTTACTTCCATCTCTCCTTTTTTAAAACCATAAAAAAACTTTCATGTAAGTGACTTCCAGGGATACCAATTTTTTTAAAGCAGCCTATTTTGTTAAAGATGGTGAATCCCATAGACAGCAGTCGCTTCAGTTTGCCACTGTAGTCCAACTAAGTTGTGTTGCCCCAGGATGAGAACTGTACTGAATGCTTCTTCAGTTCAAAGTGGATGAAGGGTATAATTGTAGAGCTGAAAGACATTGCTTACAGTTCAAGTAAAGAAGTGCAATTTATTATACCACCCATCCTCTATTGCCCATTTAGATTGAAGGCCTTTGGGCCTGGAACTCTGCCTGTGCATTTTACATGTATAGTATTCTCAGGATACAATATAAATAATAATGCATCAGCAGTGGAGGGAATAGCCCAGTAGAGCAATCCACAACTGAGTAAGCCTCTCAGATATTATGGAACAAGGCCAGTATTACTTCAAAAACTTTTTTTTTTTTTCAGACAAAGTCAGTCAAATGCCTAAATTAAAATACCACTCAATTGCTTTGATCTTATCAGATGCAATATCTGTATGTTCATTTAATAAGCCTCTCATGCATTTTATCTTTATGCTTAATTTAAATATGAGAAGCAAACACATTTTATATAGTTGTTATTCTCCAATTACTACAAAAGCTTCTTAGAATCTTTGATCGTGAGAATGTTATTTCAAATCCTGTTCTGCTTCATGATTACAAAGTGTCTTTACTGAAGTTAGTTTGGATGCAATTCTAGTCCAAGGGGAGTAAACCACAGTCACTTCTCAAAAAACAGGTATGACTACAGAGCAGTAAACAGGTCAGAATGCACCCAAGTAACTGAGTTGATTTATCTACTGGTGGTTTGGGGGTTTTTTTTAGGCAGAAATTCCAATGAAAGCTGTGATGACAGGTGTCTGAGACAGGCATCAATGATGTAGCATTAGATGCCATTTACAAAATGCTACTATTATTGAAATACTGTAGATCAGCAAATTTTATTTTTTTGTATCAGGGAAACTACAATAGAGGCTCAGCCACAGGGGTTTGTTTTTTGGGGATATTTTTACACAAGGCCACAGAGAGGTTGTACAGGTATGATAGCCACTAGCCAAGTTCAACATGCTTGTGTGGGGACAGCGGTTAGATGATTACAAAACATATTCAGAGTTGTCACACAAACTATCTCTGGATTTAGGTACAACTTTGAAGCTAGCACTCTACAGCATCAGTGTCAGATAAAGCTCTGGAAGTAATAGCAGCAAAAACTAGTTATACATTGCTTTTTGCCTTACAGATAATTTATCTTTAGTACTCCTTGTTGAGTGAAGGAGATGCAGCATAGAACTGAGGAGAGAGATGGAAGTTATAAAGGGCAAATATTTGAGCAAATGTATGAAATACGCTACACAAAAATAATTTTACTGCAGAGTCAACAAGAGGGTGTATGGTAGCAATGCCTAGGTGACAAACTGAAAAACCAGTTTGTTTAAAATTATGCTTAGGTATCTGTCAGACTTCCAAAAGCCTTAGCTTAATACTTGTAAAGAAATGCTGTAAAGTCTAACTATCTTGAAATATAAAACATTACTAAAGCGGCTGTTTTCTAAATTGGTCCTTCTGCTATGAAAATGTGGCTTCTTCATTTACTGGTTTATTACCTTCATTCACCAGAGGTCTGCTTGAAAACCACTGACTTCACAAGGATTGAAGGTCAGGTTTATTTAGTGAGGTATTGAGCATTTCAGCTCCAAATGCAGAGGCAGGGCACTTGCAAGCATTTAATACCATATGGGGTCAGATTAGATGATGAACAAACTTTAATTAAATTTCACTTTTTAGAGAATGAAACCATGAAAAGTTTTACTGTTTTTCCATTTTAAAATGCACATACTGTATCAACCTGTTCCAAGAAAGTAACATTGAACCTCATACAAATTAATTTAATCATCTTTACAGTAATGATTTTGTTTCTGCCTTTTATCCTTGAGGGAAAAAAAAATAATAGAAAGAATTCACAGGCTTAGAATCTATCCTCTCTATTCTCAGCAAATGCACACAGACTGGGCCTCATTGCTTGTTTATTAATAAAAAGTAAGCAAAACCTAAATCAGTTTATTTCAAATTCAGCTACACTGCATTAGCTATTTGAAACTGCAGACTCATGACTGTTAAGTGCTGTGGAATGAATCTAGCAGGAAATAGGATTCACGGACTGATCAGCGAGGAGATGCTCAAAGAGTACAAACTATTCCCCAAGAGGAGCAGCCACATGCTGGTGTGCAGGCCTGGCAGTTGAGCACATACTAAATCAGTTTTTCCCTCACACTGCCCACAACATTCTGTCATGATCCAGGGCAATGCCTGTGTTCATCTAACACTGCAGTTCTTGCTCTGGCTGATAAGGACCAGAAAAAGGAAGACTCAGAGCAACCTCAAAGCTTTGCAAAACAGCAGATGCTTTGATCATTTCCAAATGCTATGTAGGAGGATGGTGGAGTCCAGACCATCTAGTTTTAAGTGCCTATCCTATGTCTTGCTTCACTGTGCAAATGTACATAACCTATAGCAAGAAGGAAAAAAATCTGTTCCAATTTGTCCGATATATACATTTCTTCCACAATCACTGAAAAGCTGTGTAACTTCTGAAGGTAATGAGAGATTAATTCTAATTTAGACATGCTTGTTTGCTAAGGATCTAGCCCTTTTCTGAGATGGTGGCTTTATTCAGCTGGAAAAAAAGCACTCAGTTTGTTTTCTCCAATGCCCTAATTACTAAGTGAGGTTTTGGTTTTCCTTTGTCTGTCCCATGTCCAGTCCTAGAGAAGTCTTACAGAGCTGACTGTCTACAGCTACTGTGCATAGCAGCAATGGGGAGTACTCTCCTGACTTCATGGTCAAGAACTTCTAAAACTGTGAGATGCAGATTCAGTCTTCCTCAGGAATATTTAGCTTACAGAGTAAATGCTTTAACTACTACATAGACTTCCACACAGAAAGCAGGAAATAACAGCAGAAGTTAACTGCAAGCCCCTCAGACCTAACTTTTCAACATTTTGCATATAACCTACTCAGAGTTCAGGGGGTTCAGGACCTGAATGGAGCCTTGGGGCACTGTTGTCACTCTAATCAGGTCAGTGATTAAAACAAAAATGACCTGGATTAATTCTTGCCTTAATAAACATAGACAGGAAGAAGGGCCCTGCTACATTGAACAGACTCAGTGCATGGAACAGAGGAGTGCTGCAGCACTATTCATTCTCCACATTTTGAATCCAAAAGTGGTCACCCTTGTTACATGCATAGAGGCATAAACCTTGCTGATTTGTATTGATTAATACCTGTATTTACCCAGCATGCTACTGCTTAAAGATGCAAGCTTAGAAACTATGATTTAACTGTGAAATGATTTTAAATCTTTTGTTTAGAGTCGTTAAATGGAGGTGCAGTTTTGTCTGATCAGTTCAGCAGCTGAAGAAGACCTTTCTTAGCTCTGTGTCTTGATCCTATGAATAAAGGTACCAGAATGTTTCACTGAGAAGCTTAGAAGCATGTTTAAATAAAACCCATGCATTTTAATAACATTTTAGATCAGAGGTTAAGTAATATATACTATTTGAAATAAAGCTGAATTGTAGAGTGTGAAACAAATGTGAGACTTGCCTGACATTGCAGAATTAGACATCGAAGAAAAAAAACATTGATCACTTCAGGTGGAAGTATTTGCAAAGGAAAAGCCAGTAAGTAGATCACATGAAATTTGTTCCTGTCCTAAAATACAGAATTCTCCGCAACTGTAGGAATAAGAAGTGCCAGCCACTTGTTGAACACATGAACACCTTAAAAAGTATAGTAATTATCAGGGAGGGAGCAGGACAAATACTGCATATTCCAAAGCTAATTAGTTCTTTTTATGGCATAATTACTAGGCATTCAAGAGGTTTTTCCTATGAAAATTGAAATGTAAATTTTAATTTTGGACTTATTTTTTTAATTTTAGCTATTTGCATAGGCCAGTCTGTTTCACGAGAAACTTATATGGTTTCATGTTCTAGCCTAAAACATTTTAAACCAGAAATGGTATACATGTATTATAAATAAATGTTAAAATAAATCCCAACTCATTATATCACGATGTATATGTTAAAAGAATTTCTCATTGTTGTTATTCTTTTTTTTAACAACCTAATTCTCTCCCCTTCCCCTTACTTAAGCTATTCCTCCCTATTCTATTCAAGAAAATTAAAAGTTTCAACATACTTGGAAGCCAAAGGTTCATTCATACTATTCATTAAGCAGTAAGTAGTCAAAGAAGCTTACTAACACTATCAACATTACGTTTTAAAAAGTAATTACTTTTACTTGTGGAAAATCCTGCCATTTTGCACCTGCAATTGAGTGCAAGCAGAGTATGCAGTCCCATGGAGTTATGCTACCTAAGTTGTGTTCATTCATATGGTGACACAATCTCAGCCTGAAAAACAAGTGGTGTGAACGAAAACAATTGTTCACTACCAACTGACCGATGCCCAGCCAGCCCCCAGGCACTAGCCCCCTTGCCAATCTCGCCTCTGATTACTGAGCATGATACCATATGGTATGAAATATTCCTTTGGTCAGCTGGGCTCAGCTGTCCCAGCTGTGTCCCTGCCCGGCTCTCTGATGGGGCAGGGTGAGGAGCAAAACAGCCTCTGGCACTGTGCAAGTGCCGCTCAGCAATAACCAACGTGTTCCTGT
>JAVSBS010020037.1:0-11078 GCA_033124195.1 Coracias cyanogaster
GCTCCAGGCTCAACACCCCCAGGTCCCTCAGCTGCTCCTCACCACACTCCTGCTCTAGACCCTTCCCCAGCTTCATTACTCTTCTCTGGACACCCTCCAGCCCCTCAAGGTCCTTCTTGGAATTGAGTGTCAGAAGGGTTTTGGTCACCCCAGGACTCTAGGACACCAGGCAGTGGTGGGTGGTGTCCCTCAAATGGCAGACACTCGGAAATCCCCCCACTCCCAGCCCATCCAGTGATGCATCGCGTTGGAAGACACCCATGGAAAGGTGCCAGCAGCTCATCAGCCCTTGCCTGGTCTCATTTGGTGAGGTGTCTCCTCCTAAAACCCCTTCCTGGACTCTCAGAGGTGCTGGCGGTGGTGGGAGCCATGGCAGCTGCCCAGCATCTCTTTCCTGACCCTCCCTAGACAGGGTCTGCTTTACGCTGGACATGCTCCACACTTCTCAACTCATGTCCATGCTCCCATCCCACCACACCATGGTCCACACTGTTGGGTTCTTCAGCCAGGCATGAGCCCAAAAAAAAAACACCAAGTCATGGGATGGTGGAGATGGGAAGGGACCTCTCTTGTGTGCCCATGGCATGTCCTGGTGCCTGGGGTTCTTCCTCCCCAGGGGCAGGACTTTGCTCTCCACTTTGTTGAGTTTCAAGAGGTTCCTACCAGACCATTTCTCCAGCCTGGCAAGGTTCCTCTGCATGGCTGCATGACCCTGTGGTCTACCATCCACACCTCCCACCTCTGCATCATCTAACTGCTGAGGGTATGTCTGCCCCATCATCCCGGTCTTTAATGAAGATGACCAGATCCTCCAGGTTTCAGTCCACCTCACTGCTTATTTCTCTGCCCGGCGCTCCAGCAGCTTGTCTACGAGGATGTCATGGGAGACAGTGTCAAAGCCTGACGAAAAGACAAGCTGGTTGTCTTACTGCAGAAAGCTATCAGGTTGGTGAAGCACAATTTCCCTTTCATAAATCCATGCTGGCTGCTCCCGATGACCTTCTTGTCCTTCAGACATTTGGAAATGCTTTGCAGGATGATGTGCTCCACCACCTCCCCAGGGATTGAGGTGAGGCCAACCAGCCCATAGCTTCCCAGATCCTCCTTCATGCCTTCCTCAAAGATAGGTGTGACGTCTGCCTCCTCCCAGGAACCTGCCCTGATTGCCACACCCCTTCAAAGCCCATCAAAAGCAGCCTCATCAAGAGGTCCCCACTGGGCTTCCTCAGCGCCCATGGCTGCATTCCACCACGTTTGTGTCTCATCCCTTTCCGAGAGGCCTTGGCCACCAAAGCAGGACACAGATGCAGCACCACTGTGGGGTGATAGCCCCAGGTGGGCTGGTACCACCAAAACCAGCACCCAAGGGAAACCATCCAGGACAATATCATAGAAGAACCAATCTTAATAAATGCCCAAAGAAACCAAGGCTGGAGGGCCCAGAAAGGAAAGGCTGTCTTCCCTCACCTTGGAGTGTCTCCATTCCAGTGTTATCTTCATGGTGGACTCTTTTAAATGCTTAACTCCAACTGGGGGACCCCATGGTTAAGCACATTGGCATGTTTCATTGCTATAGACTATCTGCAAGACCAAAACCCTCCAAAGACCCTCTTCAGCATGGGTTCATTAACTTCACCAGGTGAGAGGTGCTACAAGTCCCAATGTGGTGTCTCAGGGCCACAGCTCGAGCACGTGGCTCTGCAGCAATTGGCTCTTTCCATCCCCAAGGGCAGATGGGCTCTTCAGAAAAAAAGACAAAAGAAAAATAGTTGTCCCAAAGTGAGGTGGTGATGAAGGTCTTGTAGGCTGGAACACCTAGGAGGGTCCTTGTGGAGACACCAAGAGCATCCTGCGCTGAGCCAAGATCCTGTCCTGGGATCTCCAAGGCTTTGGCAAGGTTGATGGCTGATGGACAGTGTCCTGACTGCAGCCCGTGTTGGAGATGAGAGGTGAAGGATCACGTGCAGGTAACAGCTCTGATGAGCACCAGCTAGTAGGCTTCAGGAGGAATGACCCCAGGCGTCAGGCTGAAGACCATCAGTGGTGCTATCATCCATCTGCAAAACAGCACCATGAACATCCCAGGGTCCTTGGTCATTGTGCTGTGGTCTTAATTCACATGGAAATGGCTGCTTCTTACAGAGTTTTGGCAGTCCTCAGCAAACACCAGCCAATGCGTCTCCACGTCCAGTGCCAAAATGACCTGGGGAGGCTCCTCCCAATCTTTGGTTGGCATTAACGGTGCCACTGTGGGTTTGCACCATCCCTAGATGACTCTGGAGACCAAGACATAGGTACTTCATCCACATCTTGAAGACCAGCTCCATCAGCTGGTCCCTGTCCTGCCAGCTACAATGCTGGTGCAGCCATCTCCTATTTCTACCTCTGAAGGATGGGACCAGCCACAATGCTGATGAGACTTCCTTGGCCATTGCTTTAGAAATGGTGGAGCGTTGTATCAAATCCCACCATGATGCTTCTTCCAGCTGAGACAGAGCCTCCAAAGATGCCAGGTTCCTCCGCTCCTGGTTCAAACCACTCCTGAGATACAACCTTGCATGGGACCCATGAGCCACCAACCAGCCCATCTCCTCTCCATCTTGCTGGCCAGAGAAGACAGAGCAAAAATGCAGCTCCAGAAGTAGGACCAGGCAGGAATGGGGTGGTCGCTACAGAGACATTGGTGCCTTCAGACTGCAAAACAACATTCTGGGGCAAAACCAGGGCGATCAAGCCCCAGAACACGGTGGCTGCAGCGACGTGTGATTGCAGAAGACTTTGCCAGCAAGGGGTTGGCACTGAGGTGGCTCCAGCATCTCCATGGAGCCCTGGAAGTCTTTGGTTCCCCCTGGTTTTCAGGGGGGGTGGACATTTCCCAGCCTTTCCTGAGCTGCTGGCTCCTTTTGGGTGGACATCTCAACCTGCTGTGATTTATCATCGCTAATAAATGGGTGAGTGGGCGAGGGGGAGGTGATGGATAATCCCGTGGGGGTGGAGGAGGAACGGGAGGGAAAGAAATGGGCCAGGGCATGGACACGGCTCAGCGGACAGGAATAAAAACTATTAAGGTCTGGGAAAAAACCCCAAAACACTCTTTAGTGGCTCTTTCCATCTAGTGTTGGAGGCAAATCAAGAAGGCAAGAGGGGCTGCAGGGTGCCCGTGGCTCGCTGGCCATCTGCAAAGCTGGTCCCACCCTGATGGGGCTCAGAGAGGCAGTTGGTGGCTCCTTGGAGGATAGGGTGTAGGTTGGGGGGGGTCTGCGGTTGGTGTAGGTGGTGACAGCGATGGTGCAGCGGGAAAGCTGGGGGAGCTCAGGGTCTTGGGACCTTCCTTAGACCCCTGCAGCCTTGTCCCCGTCACTTCCAGCAGCTGATTTGGGTCCTACACCCTTCCTCAGGACCATCTGGCCCTGGGAGGAGGGACACTGATGGCAGGTGGCACCTTCCCCTCAGGCTGGAACAGGCTGCCCAGGGAGATGGTGGAGTCACCACCCCTGGAGGTGTCCAAAAAGCGAGTAGATGTGGTGCTTCAGGACGTGGGCTAGGGGTTGGGGAGATGTTGGGATGAAGGTTGGACTTGATGACCCTAGAGGTCTTTTCCAACCTAAACGATTCTATGAACCAGCAGCCAACCCCCACCCTAGACCCCAAACCCCAACCCAGCTCAGGGCAGAAGGTGCCCACCCAACGCCGGTTGTTGGGGGGATGCAGCTGGCACAGCACCCATGGGTGCTACCCCCAGGAGCGCTGCCCAGAGAGGGGGACAAGCCAGCGGGGACTTACGAGGACGTCGAAGCTGTCGTGATAGAGTTGGCGGTCGCAGTGCAGACAGTCCCCCCGGCAGTCGCCCCGCGCCCGGGCGAAGAGGCAGAGCAGCAGCAGGTCCCAGAGCACAGCCCTCATGGCGGCACCGGCAGCGGCTGCGGCGCGGGAGAGACAAGACCCGTCAGGCACCGGCACATGCACCGAAATGTGCCCGGTCTCAGCCTGTCCTCCCTCACCCCCTCCAAACATGCCTGCTCCCTGTCCCCCCTCCCCAAATTATCCTTTCGGGACAGGAGCCTGGCCGCCTCCTCATCCCCAAAACAGATCCGGTGTGTCCCGGTTTAATGTTTTCCAGGCGATCTCATGGCACGAGTCCCAGCCGGGGCTTATTTTAGCAGGTGGACGTGGTGGGGCAGCACGTCCCCAGCTGTCCCCTGAGCGGGACACTCCATATCCAAGCATCACCGGGGTCAGGAGAGGATGTCCTGCTCTGGTTTCCCCTCCTGGCCAGTTGTGGGGTGCTGCCACCCCTGTTCCTATCTGGGGAGGGTTCAGCTGTCGCTGCTGGCAGCGATTGCTGGGATCTGAGCCCACCTGGCATGGAGCAGCAAAGCCCAGTTCCCAAAGAATCCCCCCTGGGCACTGGAACGGGCTGCCCAGGGAAGTGGTGGAGTCACCATCCCTGGAGGTGTTCAAAAAAGGAGTAGGTGCGGCGCTTCAGGACCGGGGTCGGGGAGACGTTGGGATGAAAGTTGGACTCGATAATCCTAGAGATCTTTTCCAACCTAAATGATTCTATGATTCCGTGTCCCATCTGGCAACACCAGTGATAGGCGGTAATTAAGTGACATGACCAAGGGCACGCGCTTCCCTCCCAATTCCTGGAGACTTGGCCTGATGCATCCCCATGGGCACCTGCAAACAGGAGGGATGGTCCTTCTGACCTCCCCCTTGTCCTCATCCCACTGGGAAAAGGGATCTGACACTCCCACGGTCTTTGCGAGTGGGTCCTGGTGTTGCACGGCACCAGCTTTATAAGCCAGCGAGGGGCTGAGATGGGGGTGATGGCGAGGAGCAGGACGGGAACGTGATGGTTGGTGCTACCCTTGGTGGCCCTGAGGTCCCTCCAACACTGCAGCAGCACCCAGAAACCCCCGTACCGGGATGCTCGGAGGTGAGAAAGACCTCAGTGATGGTGCCTTTGCAACCCATGTGTTGCTCCAGCAGCATTTCAGGTTGCTTTGGTGGGGGGGGAGGTTCAGCACCTGTGCAGAGGGTCTTCATTTATTTCCCACCCCACCAAGGTGAGGAGACACCCTCGCTCCTTTTAACAGAAGCAGAACATCTGCCAGGGTCTCCAGAAGGTATCAGGGTCACCTTTTGTCCCCTGACACAGAGCCTGGCCGCTCCCGGTTGTCATTTGCTGGAGGGAAAGAGGGGGAAGCTGATAAGGAGCAGGAATTAAAGCTTAATCTTCGTCGAGTCTCATTAAAACCGGCTGGCGTGAGTCAGAGGCTTGGCACAAAGCTCCCGAGAAGAGGGCAAACCCCCCCAAAGAAAAACCCCTCAGCCCCAACACGGCGCTGGGCGAGGCTGGGGAAAGGGGCCACAACCCACCACCCACCCCCCAGCCTTGTCCCCATGTCCCCAGGAGACACCGAGCCCCCCGTCCTGGGGAAAGCAGGTCACATCTGGCCGCGGTGGAGGCTCCCAGATTACGGCTGGGCTTTTCTTCCCGCTTAATTGGAAGATGCTATCGGGCGGCGGTACCTCCGCCGGCATCGCCGGGCTGGGCCGGGCGGGAGAGGACCCCCGCGCTGCGCCTCGCTGCCCCCCCAAACCCCGGCCACCCCTTTGCAGGGCAGGAGCGAGCGCGGCGGATTTTTTCCCGTCGCCGTGTGGGGTGGCAGGTCATGGGGTGGGGACGGCACAAAGCCCCTTTCGGAGTGTCGCAGCTACAGACCCACGAGAAGAAGGATGCCTTTCTTCCCCGTTTCCCCCCATTTTTTTTTCATTTTGCCCATGTTTTCCATTTTGCCCATTTTTTCCGTCTTTTTTCAATTGTCTTCACCTTTTTTTCTCATTCCCCCCCCATTTTTTTCCCTATTTTCCTCCCGTTTTCCCCTGTTCTTTTCATATCCTTCCCCATTTCTTTCATATTTTCCCCCATCTTTTCCTCTAGGAAAACCAAACCTGGGCCCTATTTCCCAAGGGATTCACCGGCCGGCCCCGCTGCCCCCCTGCCTGTGGAGGCCATCGACCCCGCCAAAGGATGGAGAGCCCCAGCATCGCACCACAGCCACCCCTGTAGCTCCTGGGACACCGAGACTCCTCCTGGGCACAAACCTTCTGCGTCCTCCCCCAAAAATCCAACCTCTCCGTGCCGGTGGGGGTGTCAGGATACAGCCGCTCCATCCCATAAAACAGCTTTGGGACCCCCCGGCTGCTACGGGCTGCGCCGAAGCGCATCCTCCGGAGTTCTCAATCCAGTTGAATTACCCTCATTAATATTTGGGGATTAAAAAAGAGGTTTGTTTTTTTTTTTCCTAGAGATCCGGCCTGCGGCGCAGATAACGGCGGGGTCTGGTTATCCGGCAGGACAAGCGGATTTTATTTATCGCTCCGGCTGGGATGATGTGGGAGATGCAGCCAAATAAAAGGGCTGATTCGGGGGGCGGTGGCGAGGATGCGGGAAGCGGAGAAGCCAAGGAGAAGAGGTGGAAGGGGAAGCAGGTGCTTGCGGAGATGGGGGTTGGTTGTTTTTTTTTTTTTATTCGCTTGATTTGCTGCGATTTGGGTTGGGTGCTCACGGGCAGCTCTGGGGAGATGCTCCCCGCCTCTCCCCAGGGATATTCCAGCCCCTCTTCCCATGGGAGATGCTAACAGCAGGGATTTTCCCAGCATTGGGACCGCCGTCCTTCCCCAAACACCTTCTCCAAGGGACCAAAGGCAGCGATGCTGTTGCTTCCCCGGGTCAGGATCAGTCCCACCACCTGAGGACCACATTTAGGAGCATCGCGCTTCCCACTCCCGCAGCAAAACCAGCCCCAAATTCATTTATTTCCCCGCTAATTCCCCCGCTGCCCAGAGCCGAGGCCCTGATGGGGAGGGCAAGGGAGATGTGACCGGGCAGGATGCGTCCCCTGGAAGCCAGCATCCAAGGAGTCAAGGCTTTTTCCAGGCGAAAAAGCACAATATTGTCCAACAGTGTCCCCCACTGGCACCACCTCAACCGCTCCCCCGGCTCCCCCAAACCCTGGCGATGCGCGGCTTTGTGCCGGCAGCTTTTGGGGGGGATTTTAGGGAGAAACGGAGGGATTTGGGAGAAGGAAGGGGGGGGGGTTTGGCTACAGATGCCCGGCACTCACTAGAAAAATAAACGTTTCCTTTTGTCGATCCCCCTCAATCAGGTAATTGGCCATAATTGGCCAAAATTAGGAGCCGCGGCGCGACTATAAACACAGATGTGGGCTCGAGAGCCTGAGAAAGGCTGTTCAGAGGTACAAAAGCTCGGGAAGAACGTTTCTCCCCACATCCCCGCGTCTCAGCCCTTCATTCCCGCTTTTTGGAAGGGCTAAAAAAAAAATCCGAAGCAACCCCGAACCCCTCATTTTCCCTCCTTTTCGTGCTTTCTGGGGAGGGAGAAAGGGATTGTTCGCAAGCCGGGCATCTGCCGGAGCATCCCGCGGTGAGCCCGGTGAAGTCCTGCCAGGAAGAAAAAGGGGTGGAAATCCTGGATGGGGAAACTCGTGGTGCGGCAGGTCCCCCACACAATTCCCTAAGAAAATCCTCCTTATCCCGGAGGAACCCGCATCACCCCCTGGGCTCCCTCCCAGCTCCGGGCAGGCCGCCCGCCCCGACTCTTGTTGCATCCCTCTGGCTCCACTTGGGTGGATTTTTGGGGCTGGCCGGTGAAGCTGAAACTTTTCCTCTCTTGGGATAGCAGGGATGGATTTCTCCCTCCGGGCAGATATTTTATTTAACCCTTGGCGGCGCGGGGAATATTTTGTCGGCGAATCGAAGCATCCTCGGGTGAAACAAACCCAGCCAAGCCCCCCTCGGATGGGAAATTAAAGCGGATTTTCCTACCTGCGGGTGTGCTGTCGGCTGCCGGCTCCTCTGATCTGTGACTCCTCCGGCGCCTGTGCCACAGTGGTATATATAGATGGTGTACACACGCATCCCCACACCTCCCTCCCCGAACACGTGCGTCGGCGCTGAGCCCACCCCCGGGGGCTGCCGGCGGAGGGATGCGCCAGCCGGCAGCTGGGGACCGTCGATGAGCATCCTTCCTCGCCCCCCTCCCCGGCCTTGCTCCTGCATCCTTCATCCCTTCCCTCTCCTTCTCCCCAAAATCTAGGGAGGCAGCCCCAAAAGGCGGTGGAGGACGGGGCCTCGTGGGTATCCAAAGGTGCCGTGTGTCCCAGCGTCCCAGGGATGGTGGGGTTGGGATGGAGGCGCTCCAGATCTGCAGGGGTGGGGGGTTACAATGACCCGAAGGCACCAGCAGCTGGGTGAGCCCCCAGATCCACCCGCAAGGCAGCCCCCAACCCTTCCCAAAGGGCTCTGACCCACCCTCAGACCCCGGCAGGAGGTGAACTGGGTGGGGGGTCCCCAACCCCGTTACCCCAGCACGGCAGCGGCCAGACCCAGCACGTCGTGCACCGATGGCAAGCGCGCGGGTGGGAATAATTGATTTCGGGCTCAGCGGATGACGGAAGGTGGCGAGGGGTGGGGGGAGCAGAAGATTCCAACTTTACCTTTCACGGCTGATGGAAATGCCAGACACAGCCTCGTGCCGGCACCTCGCGAAGCGGAGGGCAGGATTTGGCCGCTGCCTGCGGTTTGGAAAGGCCAAATCCATCCCGACCTTTAATGGTTTCTCCTGCAAACCAGCATCACCCCATTTTCTTTTTTTTAATTTATTTTTTTTTTTCTCCATTTAGGTGACCTGCAGCAGTAACGCTCATCCCCGGCACGGAGCCAGGGGCCCCCCCTTCCTCCTCTAGCCTCCCCCCGAATGTCTCTCCCTTGCCCCACCTCGGCAATTAAATAATAAAATCTGCTGCGATCCTATCCTGGTAATTTCTTGTAACGACTCCCTGGGAAGGGCTGGGGCTGGGAGCGAAACGCCTTTTGGTTCGGCTATTAAATAGTTGCTCACCACCCCCCCCCCCGGGTGAGACCTGCTTGGGCAGGTGTAACAAAAAAAAAAAAACAACTAGAAATGGATGAAAATGCCCAAAAAAGTGCTGAAATAACATCGTAGGAGCAGTTGGAAGGGACCTGCCCAGTGCTGGGGGCGAGATGTGAGCTGATTTTAGGGGAAAATAAGGTTGGCGAGCAACGCTGTGCTGGCCCCACCGGCAGCCTGGAGACAGGGACGCTGATTTTTTAAAAATATCTATATTTTATATTTATTTTAATTTTTTTTTTTTAATACGTTACATACACATGTATTGCTTCAGCCTGTCCTTAACCACTTGGTCGTTCATTAAGGACATTTCCCCCTGGCTCTCACGCGAAGCCGAGCAGCCACCGAGCCGGAGCGAGGTGGCTTTTGTGCTTCTTTTGTCCTCTCCTGGGGTAATTTCAGAAGCTCCTGGAGCTGCCGGTCCCTCCGCAGCCCCCTAAAACCACTCATTTCTTGGCGTTTATTGAAGCCCTTTCTCACCTAACGTGGCCGAAGGGGTTCGCCTCCATGGTCCCTTCTTTGAGCCGGGGACGATGATGCTGTTGAGCTGGCAGGAGCAGCAAATGACATCGGAGTGACGTCGTTTCTGGTCTTGCTAATTAACGGAGGGGTGAAGGGGGGATGATTGACAGCTGAAGTGCCCAAAGCCGGCTTGGTAGGCAGGAGAAATACCCATTTTTTGCAGCTTTTCCAGGTTTTTCCAGGTCCGGGTGGGTACCAGCGGCTGAACTCCCATCAGCAGTACCAGGGAGGGGACGAATTTGGGATGTGGGGACAACTCACCCTTTGTAAAATCAGGATAGAAAATACGAGGTTTTCATTTTTTGCTAAGGTTTTGGGGCATTTCTGTTTCAAAGTTGAGCCCGACTGAGCGTTCGGGGGTGGGGGGAAGAGCATCCCTGGTGAGGAGGAGCAGGAGGATTCGAAGTGACAGGCAATTAGCAGCGAAAAGCAACGATCCCTTTCAGAAAGAAGACATAAAGCAGATGGGATCTGGCGCAAGGGAAACATGGAGAGGATTCAAAAGCTGCCTGGAGGACGCAGGAGCTGGAAAACTCGGGGAGCCAGGAAGTTTTGTTGTTCCCCTGGTCTTGTGGATCACGTAAATGTCGCAGCCGGAGGGGCCGAGGACAGACCCTGAGCGATACCTCCCATCTTTGCTTTTGGATGCTGCCAGATTATTTTCCTAATCAGCTCTAGGTGTTTATAGGGCAGAAGTCCCCTCCATCAAGAAAAACATCCCCCCCTCCTCTCTGGGTCCCTGCCCAGGAACAATCCTGCTGAGCATCACCTCCTCTCCCAGCCCTGCTTGGGTTCCACCACCCAGGAACTATCCCTCAAGCATCACCTCCTCTCCCAGTCCTGCTCGGGTTCCACCACCCAGGAACGATCCCTCAAGCATCACCTCCTCTCCCAGCCCTGCCCAGGTAGCACTGCCCAGAGGTGGGCAGGAGAGCAAGGCCAGCAGGGCTGAGCTGGTGGATTGTATGGCCACCAAACATCACAGACGGCCAGGTCCTGCTGGGCAAGGACTTGCTGGGCACAACAGGAACTCGTTTGCATCCTTCGCTGCTGATTGATAAACCTTAACGGAGGTGCTGGCTCCGGACCACACGTGGAGACCTCTGGAAAGATGCCAAGGGTTGCCTGGAGACCTGCCTGCACCGAGCAGGAGGCAGATGCTCTGAGCAGGGGCGGGGGCAGGCAGCGAACCCCAAACTCAAACGTGGGGGTGAAGTATTTGGGCCAGTTCTCTTTGTCTTTATCAATGATCTGGACAATGGGATTGAGGAGCCCTCAGTACATTTGCAGACAACACCAAGTTGGGTGGAAGTGTTGATCTGCTGGAAGGTGGCAGTGGTCTACAAAGGGGTCTGGCCAAGCTGGATCGATGGGTCAAGGCCAATGGGATGAGGTTCAACAAGGCCAAGGGCCGGGTCCTGCACTTGGGTCAAAACAACCCCCTGCAACGCTCCAGGCTGGAGGAAGAGTAGCTAGAAAGTGGCCGGTGGAAAAGGACCTTGCGGGGGTTGGTCAACAGGTGGCTGGAGATGAGCCAGCGTGTGCCCAGGTGGCCAAGAAGCCACCAGCATCCTGGCTTGTGTCAGCACCAGTGTGG
>JAVSBS010020038.1:0-29519 GCA_033124195.1 Coracias cyanogaster
TGACTCAAACTTTCAGCTGAAATCACAGCTCCTAGAAAAATAGGAAGTTAGGGGAGGACCTCTGCAGCTGTAGAAGAATTACTTTAAGTGAGGCCACTTGCATGCAATGTGTAAGTGATAGAAGATCAACGTGTGTTGATGCAAATTCTTCATGGCTTTTGCTAGCGATGTTGGATTAGGTGTTGCATATCTAGGCTTTGGAAGCTGTCATCATCCACTGCAGCTACGTATCAGCTGTAATTTCTTTCAGTGATGTACACACAGTAGAAATGAGTAGGGAACCCGATATTTACCACTGTGCAGTGTTTGCTGTTGTAGGAACATCAAGAGCTGTTTGGTGAGAGCTGGCTTCCTGTCCTTACTTTGGATCCTTGCAGCAGTTTACCTCAGATGCGTTGTCACTGCTGGGATAAATGCACAAGAACAAGATGAGACCGTTGTCTCGCTTGCAACAAAAAAAAGTTCTTAAATTAGGTATTTTGCATATCTGCACTATAGCATGTTTTCCTCCCTGTTAATTCTTAAATTCCTGAATTCTTTTTGTGAGGTTATAAGACGTTGTGTAGCCTCCCTTCCCTGTAGTTAGTTGAAGGGTGAAGAATACAGACCAGAAATGCATCTGCACAGGATGGCTCTGCGTCTTGATTGGGGTATAGATGAGTAGTAAATCTTGAAGGACCACAGTTAATATAAGTTAAACTATCTCTTTGTCAAGATATAGATGGGCAGAGGAGAACAGGGTGAATCCCTATGTCAGAAATACGCGAAGAATATAATTTTTCAAAGTAAAATTCATTGCCTACTTTTGTGTTTAAGTCTGCTTCAGTCAGCTTTCTTAGAGTGTCATAATTTAAATTTTCCTGTAAGGAGCTCCATTAATTTGTTGTCCAGAAAATGACTTATTTTAAAAATGTATAATGTTGTAACAATACTTTCCATAATCTATATTAAAAAATACTTGTGAGCACTTTGAAAGTTGTGCACCTACCCTGTAAATGTTCATTACCTGTGAGTAAAGAGCAAATTGGATGCAGTCTGAGAACTCTGATATAAATTATTTTATATACACTTATGCACATGCTATGTGATTTTTAACATGGAAAGTGCACTTTCTACAAGTGTGCAACAGGTTAACTAGTGTTGTGTTGTGTATGTGTGTGTGTATATATATATAAAAAAAAAAATATATATATAGTTTATAGTGTAACGATATTTGTGTTGCATTTCTTTAAAAACAAAACCCACCAAAAAAAAATCCCCTGAACTTCAAGCATATGGCTGTAATTGTTTTTTGACAGAAGAGCAAACACTTACATCGGTAATTGTTTCTTTCTGGATGTTGCAGTTTTGACTGATTTATGCTTTAATTTATAGTTGACACTTCAAGTACTTTGTAAAACGCATTAGTTTTTGCATGGTTTTATGTTCTAAATGTAATTTTATTTTATCTTCTGTGCAATAAAGCAGTTTAACTATAACTTGTTACTATAAATCTATAAAGAGTAAAGCATAGAGTTTGAACTACTCTTAAAATCCAGCCCACCCTGTAAGCTTCTTTTGGGGCAGAGTACTATTTTCCAACTTCAATATTTACACTGCATATTAACGTCGTCTGCAGCACTGCAAAATCCTACATCTTCAGTCAAAAAAGAAGCCGTTGGAGCTATAAATGGGTAGTTTACAAAGCTCAGCCTAAAACTGTTCTGGCTGCTTTTCATGCGAGTGTGGCACCACAAAAGAAATAAGATAGTGCTGTGTGCTTGTCTTCCTCAAGGCGCTTTTAGGAACGTTGAGTTTTTTAGGATACTTTTAACTCTACATAGCGGAAGCTGAATTTCAGGGAATCAAGCTTATTATTATTACTAGATGTCTCTCTTTTTTTTTTCTTTTTTGCTTTATCAGATACATTTATCAGATATGTTTACCTAGAATGATATCCTCATACAATTGGATAGAATGACTGTGTGCATGTGTCTAGTTTCTAAGATCCCTGTGTTTTTTAATTGGACTGTTAAAGTTAGTCTAAAGACTAGTGTAGGTGGGTCTTTGTTTCTTAGTCATGTTTGACAGTCCATAACATTCCTCTTTTGCAAATGGAGGCTAGAGCGCTGCCTGAGTTCAGAGTTAGGATTCCTTCCTGGGGGATGGAGCAGGTGGAAATCACTCTCAGATGTGAATTCTTTGCTGCTGTCAGGCTCCCCGTATAACAGGTTTCCACAAGATCTTCGTTGACTTTCAAAATAAAGAATAAAAAAAAGAAGAAAAAATTAAGAGCAAAAACCTCTGGATTAATATATTGGGCTTATATATATTTAAAAAAGGGACGAGGGGAAGGTTAAGGCTGAACATTGGTTTTGCTTATTACATATGGCAGAAATGACAAGCAGTTTGGAAGATTTGTCCCATTTATCAGCTTTTCACCTGATTAAAGGAAAGGTTCGTGCTGAGCTGGCTGCAAAAGATGGTTTAAAGGTTAATTTTCGTTTGCTGTATAAGCAGGCATCATGCCAAAACCAACTGACTACCATAGTGGAAAGCTGTTATGCAAATGTAGGCAAGGTCTGCTGCACGCAAACAGAAAGCTCCCGTACTGAAATTAAGCTAAGTGTTGAGAGCCTAAGTGGCCTTTTAACATATTTTTTAGGTTCTCTTTTAAAATGCTTGGCACGCTCTCTACCTTTTATTTGTCTATACGCTGTCTCAATCACAGATCAAAAGCTAGACAGGGCATTCCAGACATCACTTCATAATTGTCCACAGGAACTGCCAACTGGAGCAGGTGTTAATGACCTCAACGTTTTGGGAGTATTAGCAAAGATATTACGTCTATAAAAGAAGAACATTTTCAAAGATAAGCTCCTTCCTTCTCTAACCTGGAATCCTTGTCCTCCACCGTGGTCGTGCTGTGGTTCAGTGCCTGGCTGTGCTTGGTTCAGTTCCAGGTCAGGCGTTCCTGTGGTAATAGGCAAAGGTGTTCTGACATGAACTGCAACTGGTCCTTCTTGAGTATCGGCTCCGTGTCTTTGTAAGACTTCCTATCTCTGGTGCACTGTCGCTCTATTAACTTTCAAACGTGAATTTCTGAGAGGACCAGAAATTTGATAAGGTGGCTATAGTGTCAAGAATGCAGCCTTTTTTTTTTTTCCCCCTCAAACTTTTAATTTACCCCCATCCAGTAACCTCAGATTCTTACCATTCACGAGGCAAAAGCTGGCATATGCAGTGGCTGATCCTGAGCTAAGCACGTGTTCATTTTTGCTATCAGTTTTTGCAAGGTCTAAGAACAGACAACTGCTGAGTTAACATCTTGGCTTTTCGCTTGTTCATGTGGCTCTTTCATCCTCATTTTTCACAAAAATTCAAGGAACTTCATACCCTTGAGGTCTTTGGTTTGCATGCTTGATTGAAATTGGCCACAAGTTGAGAGTTGCTGGGAGAAAAGGTATGGCAGAATAGTATTGCACTCGTAAGTAGAGCTGAACGGGCTATTTACTAAAGACTCTGAGGCTGGAAGAGCCAAGGGACAACTATCTTTTGGGCTTGTGATGTGGTCTATAGATGCCAGGACTATGAAGAATTGTTTGTATTCTGTACTACTGCTAACTATTTACACCTGTGACAGACTAATAACAGCACTGTTATGATACTGGTTTTTGTTAGTAGCTCTTTGTGGGGAGGAGAAGAATTGACTAATCTTTGTTAAACCCTTCTTTTTGTTCCTGAGGTCCTCCATGTCACAGATAATGCTTTGCGGTGGTATGACAAATAGAGCTGTGTTTTCTCTTCAGCCTTTTCTGGTAGAGACTGGGCTTCCAGAGGGTAAAGTGGAAGTGCTTTTACTGGTCTACTTTTACGCTTCTTAGAAACGTTAAAAAATGTGTTAGGAGTATCTTCATGCAGTGCTCTGTCTCTTGGGAGAACTACTTACATAGAACCAAGCGTCTGCCAAAAATTCTAATTCTGTGCAAAGGACAGATATACAAGGTTCAAATGCTATGGTCAGGAAAGCTGAAGTAGAAGGCTAGTAAAATTAGGTCCACAAATGCATTTTTAATACATCAGCTGCTGTAGACTTCTCAGCAGCTACCAAATTGGCAAAATATTTATTTTGTTAATTTTTTATTATTGTTAGAGGTGGTACTCTACTGAGAGCAACTCCCACTGGTGATCAGTTCCACTGCTGCCAAGCAGGCTGCCATGCGCAAATCATCATCATCATCCCGCAGTTTTTTATGGTATGCCTTTAGATCCAGTATACAGTAATCGACTAGTGCAGACATTCCAAAATCCTGTATGTGCACCACTGCAGCGGTGCAATGGAAGCAATAGGGAAATGGGAAATCATTTGCAAATTCTCACAATCCTTTGTGACTCCTTTAATTCCTTGCAAGGTAGTGCCAGTTACACGGCTGTTACAGGTATTTTGCAGGCCTGTGCTACGCTGTTTTGGTCTCTGCCTATGGGAGTACTTGAGATGGTATCTCAGAATGGCAGAGGGTGGAAGGCATCCGCTGATATCATCTGATCCAACACCTCTGCCCAAGCAGGCCCACCTAGAGCTGGCTGCCTAAGACCATGTCCACGCAGCTTCTGAATATCTCCGAGAGAAAGAGGACAGCCTCTCTGGGCAAGTTGTGCCAGTGCTCAGTTACGCCTCACAGTTAAAAAATAAGAATTCTTTTTCCCTGATGTTCGGAGGAAACCTCCTGTTTGAGCCTCAGCCTTTTTCTGCAACTAGAGATACTTGAAAAGCAAACGAGAGGAGAAATGTCAGTTTGGAATTCAGTTGTGCAGCTGATGTCACTTTTTATCTCTTTATAAAAGCAGCTACTGCAGAATAATAAGGCTGAAGGAGTTGCCTTTGTCACACATTCTAGAATTTTCTATTATGTTTAGAAAACAAGCGTTATAAAACCTACCTGTCTGGGAACTAAAATTCTTTTAAAATCTATTGCTATAGAGAATGATAAATGACTAGAGTTAAGTTTTGCACATACGGCCAGATAAAAGTTTATCTTCAGGGCATGAGTAGCTGCCAACAATCTGTCCAAACTACTTTAATCTGTTTCTATACTTCGGTTTCTATTCCGTTTTTAACATGTGATTTAACTCAGGCTTGAAATGTTTTGGTATCTACTTTAAACCACGGAGTAATACTGATTCTTTGTGATCAGCTACTGCTTAAGATAGAATCAGATAGTGTGAGTGTTACGTGGTGGAATGAGGTGGTCTCGGCAGGCATCAAGCTCCTAATAGTATTACTCTCTCTATATTAGAGGTGTAAAATTACACAGTAAATGTTATGATCATAAATTTCATTCCCTAATTATTTTCTTTTATCTTCTGTGCATACTTGGGTGACTGTCACAATGCATCTCATTAGATTTGCAGCAAAATAAGCTGTGGCAAAGAAATCCTTCACTATTTACTTAATTTTCCTATTAAAAAAAAGTCTAGTAAGAGATGAAAAGGTTGATCTGTGAGGAGGCTGTGTATTGTTAGGCACAGATTTGCCCGTTCCCATTCTCCACTGATAATTCATTTCCCCAGAATTTCAGGGCATTTGGTGGCTTGGCTGGAGCAGCAGTCTAAATGTCTTGAATTTTGAAACAATTCTCCCAGTTGGTTTTTTGGGGTTTTTTTTTGGTGTGTGTTTGTTTTGGTTTTGTTCTGTTTTTTTTTTTTTTAGAAAAGCTGAAGGTGAGAATCATCACAGCAGATCTCAGAGGCAGGACAAGACAGGCAAACAAACTAGATGTATATTTAAAACTGGTAGACTGTGGATATGTTGTTGAAGGCTTTGAAAATAAAAGACAAAGAAATTACTCTTGCAAGTTACGTTCGATAATTTCTTGCGTAGAAGCATTATGGTTTTTTAAAGCTACTGCTACCTTTTTCTTCTGTTAGGTTGTTTAATTTGGGGTTTTCTGTTTCTCTTCTTGCCTGAAGGCTTTACTAGACAAGCTGTTAACGTTAACTTGATAACTCTTTGAACCGATTGGAAAACATCTCTTGGTGGTCCTCATCTTTATTACGAAAAAGGAATTTTTGTATAGCCTATACAGTTCTGGTTATTAGGCCTAAATGAGGAGGGATCTTCCAGTAGTTTCGAAGTTGTCTCACTAAAAAATTATAAATGATCCTCAAATCAATCTGAATGTATTCATAAGGAGAGGACAGCTTGCACGTTAATCCGCTTCTGACTTTCCTATGGGGCTCAAGGTGTGTGGCTGGCTGGAGTTGGAATGGAAGTTGGCGTAGACTTGACCCGCCTTAGTCTAGTAGCTCTCGTTCCAGTGGCAGGAATCCTGACGTGGAGCCACCTGCCTCGTAAAGGAGCAGCTGAGGAGGACACTGGGTTCTCCATGCAAGTGCTACGGCACGTTGCCAGGCTGTGCTGTTGTGGCACTTGGTACATACGAAAGGTAAATGAAATTTAACTCAAATACGACTTCTTCAGTTACAGTTCTGACTGCAGGTGTCCATGTAGCTTTACTTGCAGTACTTGCACTTAGAATAATTCTAATAATAAATTTTAAATACAAACCAACTTTCCAGTTGTAAACCAGAGTGTTTTCCTGTGAGGGCCAAATGAGCACTGTTCAGGACAGATAAATGGAAAATGCCAGCTGAAGCCAGTACTTAGACTAGAATAATTATTCAAAAATAGATATCAAAATCGATGGTGTTTTTGGAATGGTATCAGTGTTAGACAATTTTCCTGTTTTAGTGAGGCCTTAAAATGGTTTGCAGTGGAGCCACTTTTGTGTTAAAAGACTGTAGCCTCTCTGGTTGCAAAAAGTTCCATTTCCTCCCTTTTACTTGTCCAGATGTGCAGTGTATTTTTTATCAGAGTAGTCTGTAGTCTCAGTGAAATTAGCCTGCTGTGCTAGATTACACTAGGTAGTGTTTTTCTCCTACAGTGTTACAATTACTTCTTCTGGAAGATATTTTAATCCTTCATTCACTTGAAGAAAGATGTACCATCTACTGCCTCTTGAGAAATATGCTTCTAATACTATTTAATAATATGTGGTAAATAGGACTGAGATGATGAAGATGTGAGCAAAATTGGTTTACAAATGAATCAGCAAGGCTGAAAATATTCTCAAGATTCTTGGATTTTAATCAGGCAGTGTGTTTGGATCATTCATGGGAGAGATGACCATAGGATATTCCAGTACTAAATGTTTAAAACAACTAGAATAACAGATTAGCCAAATGCACTCAAAAGGAGTAAGTGTCAGTGAAAAATACTCTGGGGGTTGTATAAATTGTAATGGTGAAGCTGACATCTGCCAAGTACAGTACTGGCTTTCATACCATTATAAAGTGGTATTTTGGCCTCCATTTTTTGATCTGAAAAGTGAGAACTTTTTCCATTTTCTAAGCATTCTGTATGGCAGAGTTTTTATTTAGTCATTAAACTGAAGATGTAAATAATTCATGTTATCTTTTTTTATATTACTGAGTTTCTCCAAACAGACATTTCTAGGATATATCACACAAATAATGGAGCAAAGTGGTGCATCAAATCCTACTAAATGGAAAAGATAAATGAATGCTTTTGAGTATCCTTCTGTGCATCTCAAAATAATAAAAATCAGTAAGTTAAAATTTGAAAATGTGAATATGAATGTAGATGCTTTTTTATTTCCCCCCCCAACTTGGAACATTGTTTGCTATATGTAAGAGAATTCCATAATGTTTTCAATAAAAACAGCGATAAAAATTCCTAGAGCGTGCTGAATCGATATAGCAATTCAAAAAACATGCAGTGTGATCAAGCTTGGATTAAAAGCATCTGTGTGCTTGTCAATAGGGAACTGTGATGAGTTTGGGGGTATCATATTGACTGTGTATTAATACATGGTATCCTATAAGACCATCAGCTGATTGTTTAGAATGTAAATGAATCTGTTGATGGATCCAGTGACTGATGGCTTAAATTCCAATTAATCAATTGCTTCATCGGTTTCTTAATGCAGATCAAATATCTCAAGTACACACTGTTCTTTCATGGTCTTAAGAGAAATTAATGCTTTAAAATTAGTCTAATCAGTCTTGTATAAATGCCACTACATTTTTTGACTGCATCCTTCATGATGTCATTGTAGCTTGAGAGTTTGGGATGTTTCAGGTGTCTTGTTTTTGTTGTTGGTTGGTTGTTTGGGGTTTTTTTTCCTCCTTAGAAGCTATCATAATTGAAAGCTTCTTGTTATAATGGTAAATGAAACTCTGTACTCCAACATGTCATCTTGGTGCTGCTATTCATCTTGTCATCAGTTTAAAATTTTCATGCACACCGTCACTTAAGTGATATAAATGATTTAAAAATTAAGGTGTTCGTAAATGATCTGGTGTTAGGTGTGTGAAGTCAAAGTCCATTTTTCTTTTGTTGGGTATATTCTAATAACCCATCTCTTTCAGTGCTTTTGACTTACAGCAGGAAGGCTGGTAATATTAGCAGGCAGTATATAGCTGCTTATGACACCACAGTTCCACGTGCTGTTTCCCAGTGACCCATCAATTAATTCATCAACACTTGACACAGGCTCTTCACTGTGACACTTATACCAGTTGATCTTAATTTGATTGCCGTTAAAACATTCCTTTCCTGACAACTGTTGTCAATTATACAAAATAAAATCAAGTATTCATAAGTAGGCTGTAATAGGATATAGGCAGACAGATTTAATAATTCAGTTTTGCTGAGGCTTGAAAGGCATTAGTTGTAGCTGTTGTTCTCATTTGTAAAAAATTCATTGGATACAGCTCTTGAGGGAGAAGGCGGATATAATTTTATTTATTTAGATTGGACTGAGAAGAGCCCAGACATGTAGCAATGGTTTCGCATTCTCTCTAAGAATGACTGACATGAATCCTTATCACTTCTATATTATAGAAAGTAAATGTAATTTAATTTTATGATTTTTTTTTTTTACACTAAGTGCACACACTCTGCAGTTGGTTTTTGACGATATGTCTGTAATGAAGTGTGGAATTCAACCCTGCATTTATGCAGGTAAAACAATACTTTTTCAAGACTGGGGTGGTTGGTCTTTAATATACTTGTAAAATACGCATATTCCTGCATATCTGCTATATACAACTAAAATACAGTTGCTTCCCTCTGCATTTTCGCCACAGTATAACATGGAAATGTGTGCTATGACATACCTGAATTATACCTTTAAGTTCTCTTTGGTGCTTACTGGCAAATCTCTTGGTTTTTTGTTTTGTTTTGTTTTTTAAGCTTGCTGAATCTTGGCAAAAAATGTTACCTTTAATATTCTCTGAGAGGAAGTTCAGTACTTTTTTCAGAACTGTGTTGTTGATTGGCTCCTTATATACTGTTCTTCACTGTGTATACTGACATTTATAACAAATGCCGTATGTGGTTGACTGTTAAGGCTCAGTGGAAGGGATTTGAATGTACTTGTGAACTCTAAAAAGGGAAATCTGTCTTCCGTTGTGAAAATAATTTCACAAGTTAAAATAATTTCCCTTGTAAAATGCTGATTAAAGAGGTGTACTTGAAGACAAACTCTGTTGTAAGTGATTGCTTAAAGCAAGAGCAGAAAAAGTGAAGGACAGAAGTGTGGAAGTATTTTTTATAATAATTTGTCATTCACTGTGTCATTTTTTTAATGCTGGTCAGAATAAGTTACTCCTTTTTTTTCCCCTCTGAATTCCCCTCTCTTTCATCTCATCTCATGACTTAGAGCTTCTTTCTCAGATCCTTCTTACAGGCTGGGAACTGGGAGTGGGGAAATGAAAATTAGGTTCTGGATCCAGGACAAGTGGGACAGTTTAGTTTCTTGTGGCAAAAAAACCATCTGAAATCCTCGTGTTGCGATTCATCAAGAAAACGGGCCAGTCCTGGAGAGCAAATGCATTATTAGTATTAGCCTACTTTCCTACCTTCTCTTTGTAAAAACAAAGCCAGTAGAATTCATGATCAAGAAATAAACAGAGGAAGCTCTGTCGTCTTAAGATGCCACTCTACCTAAATTTTTCCTTGCCGTTTTCCCTTATTTACAGAGAACTTCCATGATTTGCTGCTTGCATTTTGCGGTATTTGGATCCAATTATCCAGCCTTAGTTTATTTCAGAGTACTGCTGCCTAACAAAGGACACGAGGCAATTCTTGTTTAACTGCTGGGATGTTCTGCTGCTGCCGGATTATTTAGGACGCGATGATGTTACTAAGAAAGGTTCTGTTGCAGTCTCCCACTTAAGAGCCTCTGCCTAAAACGTCTCTGAAAGAACCATGTGTGCAAGGCACAGGAGAGGCTACAAATGACACACAGTTTGGTTTCTGCAGCACACTAAAACTTCTCTAGGGTAGCTGTAATTCAGATAACTTGAATGATTTTGTTTGTTTGTTTCTTCATTATAGCCTTCGATGAAATTCAGGTGATTCAGTCTTCTATAGAATAATTTCAATGATTTTCCTTATGCCAAGTAAGACTGCTCTTCGTCTGTCAGCGCTGCTCTTTTGGGTTTCTTGTATTAACTGCACTTTCTTTAGAAACTATTTGGTGAACAGGTTTAATAGTAGGCTAATTGTTTTAAGGATAAATTACCCATCTCTCTGTTTTTCAGAAACAGCAACACTTCCAGATGAAATAAAATAGGGATAAATAGCGTAAAACACACCACTTTGTTTTTAAAAAGAAATCAAATACATTTAAGGAAATACATAACATCCCGAGTAATAGCTTAATAGTTTGTTTATAGAAGCCTGTGTTAAAAACTGTAATTAATACTCAGAAGTGTGCATATAAAAATAAATTTCAAGTGCCATTAGCACAAGTTTATGTACATAGCTATAATTTCAGGAAATTAAAGATATCTACACAAAGAAATTAATGTATAAAATATGAATAGCAAGTGTGGTAGTATAAAACCAATGATGATGATGATGATGCATAGTATAAATTATGAGAATGCTTATGATATAATTGAGATTTACTTCATTAAGAAGCTTCCCTTTCTGGTTTGGGGGAAGGGGATTTTTTTTTTTCTCTCTTTTTTTTTTTGAAGTTTAAGGCTAAGATATGACCAGCATTTTCCAACCACAGCTTGTATTTAGTTTGCAAATTTTTGTTCAGGGCCTTTTTCTTCAGGATTTCTAGAGGCAGGCAGGCCCACAGAAGAGGTCGCTGATACGGGAGTAATTGTAAACCATTCCCAGAACTGTTTGGCACATGCATGTTCTGCATCTATGTCCTGAATAAAGCCTTAAATCCAGCACACACTGAGGATTGAGCACAGCACCTTTGTTTGACAAACCCAGGGCAGGCACATCATGGCCCTACGTTAGTGCCTTTATAGATGAGCTTTTGTATCTCTGCTTCAAAACACCATGAAAGCTACTGAAATAACCATTATTTTAGCTGAATCTTCTACTAACACACAAAATAGCTTTTTTTTTAATGTTTTTTTTAATTGATAGTACCTCAAATAACCATAAACAAGGAATCTGTTTATAATGATACGTTGTTATTTATTATTTTTAAAGCTACAGAGTTACTTCAAGTTCTTAAAATGCTTTTCATCCTTTGTATTGCAGGTGTTGCTTTTTCCACAGAAAAGCAATCTTAGGGAAAATGGTTGAGCTTTTGCTATAACACAAAAAAAATGCAATTGTAGTCCTAGGACTTCCCTAAGCATACAAGTTTCACAGATTTCAACTGAAATGATTTTAAAAATCAGTTTAGTTGTGCTTGGCCAGCACCTGCATGGATGATCTCTAAATTGATTCATGCCTGTCTTTAACTCATTAGGCTAAATGAATATGACATACTAGAAATCAGTTAAAATGTGCGCATGTGAAGTTTGCACTGTTTTCAATAAATTATTCAACTCTTTAAACCCAGTGTAATTTCCTTAAATCAACCCTTAAATTCTAATTCAGATAATTACAAAGTTTTCACTATAAAAGACAGAAATAAGTCAGACACATTCACAGTGTTCGACTTTGTCCAGTAATCTTGAATGACTGTGTATTGTTATGGGAAATGAGCATCTGAGTGCCCTCACTGTATAAAATATAAAGTTTATTTTTATTCATTCTCCTTTATTTGTATCCTTATAAAAATTTCCTAAGTTCAGTGTGTAATTTATTTTTTTTTTTTGTAGACAGTTATGCTCTGGTAAATGATTAAAATACTTAATGACTTTAACTGGCACAGAACTTAAAAAATTTTGATTCTTTGTGTGTTGTAAAATGGTCAGCTTCAGTAGTTATTGCTGAATTCAACGGGGCTTTTTTGGCTGTGGTTGTTGTTCCCCCCGACCTCCTTGCAAGTCATGTTCAGGTCAGAAGTGTAGTAGATTTTTAACATAAAGCATTCTGTTACAGTATGTAACACATTTTTTTTTTTACTGCATTTGGTTGGTTGGGGTTTTTTTATTTCATGATGGAGGGGAAAGCGGAGAAGCATTTCAAAATTGAGCAGTTATAATCAATGTTTTTTCAGAAGATTTTGATTTTTAGAAACTTTTGGATGGTGTTTGAGTCACCAGTACATAAGGTAAAGTACGTGTGACTTCCACGCAGTACTCTGTGAGGAATATTTAAGGTTTTTTACAGGTCCCAGGGCTTGGTAGAGCTGAAGAGCTGTTTTTATACATTGTTTCTAATGACATGTTTAATCTCCCATCTTTGTAGCTTAGTTAAGACAGGTCTAAAATCAGTAACTCATGGTCTAATTAAAATTACTGAGTCAAATCTGCTGCAGTATTTGAGGTAGAGGATTGTATTGTTTCAGTTTTGCTGTTGTGATCACTATTGAAAGCTGACTTGGCAGAAAGCCGTCCCTTTTTCTGGATAAAAGGGAAACAGGCTATGAGATAAGTTATTGATGAAATTAACTGCTGAAGTGGAGAGGAAATGCAGCTGGCCAATACATGTCATACTGTGAGCTCTATTAAATGAATATATGTGCAGTCAACCATTCACAGGAGCCACACTGGTCTTGAACTGCATTGATCTATAGTATAATTCTAAATGAAATTGATGGAAGAGAGCAACCATTGACAGGGAGGGTAAAGAGAACCACAAAATGTCTTGTACAGGAAAAGTATGATGGAAAGTAGGCTCATCTGTGCTATGGAGAGCAAGCGTGGTGAAACTGTGGTATTTCTAGGTGTTCCTAGGTACAGCACCCTTAATTATAATGCAGTGTATGTCACTGGACTCTTCAAAATAGCACCTTATAGTATTTTGTTTTGAGAAGAAAATCCATAAAGAATCCTGTCAAGAATTTAAAATCAGCTTCTCAAGAGCTTTAGATCCAACTTTGCAGACTGGAGCTCTGAGCATGAAATTTTTTTTGTGATAATATGTTCTGAGAGCTGCTTATATTAACATTTAAAGATTTATTTACTTACTGTGCACTTACTACAGAGTTGCTATATGAAGGCGTGTATGCGTCTTTCAAGACTTGTGCAAAAATGCTACCTTCTAGTCAGATACCCATTTTGGGCGGCTTCTCTCCCAAGCATGTCCTTTCAGACCCTTAGCTCACTGAACTAGTTAATTTACAGGCCTTGATGAATAAAACATTGATTAGATTATACTTACATGAAGATCCACGTGTCCTATAAAGGAATCGCTCAGTTTTGTGTTTGCTCGTAGGGACCCTTTCTTGATGTATTGCCTGTTAGATTCAAAGCTTCTAGTACATCGTTGTTATGTCTGTGCAAGAAGACTCAAGCCTGGATAAACTCCTTTGCCAGGGTTTCCTTCCGTTTAATCACTCCCATCTAGTGATGAAACTACTGCGTTAGTTCTTTCTGAAGTGGTTGAAACAGAAGGAATTATGAGTATAGATGCATGTATGTCCATACACATTGTTTAAAATGTACAAATAACTATTTCACACCCCTAGCACACAGTAACAATAGTTTATACGGTTGATAGGCTGTAGCGTAATGGAATTTGTAGTGATTACTTCAGAAATACTTCAGGTTTCTTTAGTGTAGCAATTGTGAAGAGTATTGCTAAAATTTTACCAGTTTTTAAAAGGCTTCAAACTAGATGGGAATCATAGCTAATTGTATATGTTTTTAATAGAGTTGCAATGTTTATGTGCAGTCTTTTTAAAATCTTGTAGTAGTAACCTATGTCATATTTCACAGTTGATGACATCCATCAAGCTACTTCTTGGGGCAGGGAGAGACTGCACTGGTCTCGTTTTGTTTCTTGAATACTAATCTGTCTGTAAAGCACACTGATTCTCTTCACTTTGTATCAGTCTCTATCTTGGACTTCGTTTGTATCTTAAGTCCTGTGCGTGCGCTGACAGATTTCTTTAGCCTTGGATCCTTGAGGCGATTCAAAATTACTTCTAAGTATAATACATTGGGACCAATATTGTTTTCAGTGGTATTCACGTTAAGGATTTATTTGTAAAAAAACTTTTTCAGAGAAGCCAGAAGACTATAAGCAATAGAAGTTTGTGATGTCACACCAGCAAAGAGACAATCACAGGCATCCGTTCATCATTCCGTTGTGCTGGAATTGTGCAAGTGACACAATTCTCAAAAGAAAAAAAAAAAAAAAAACCTGTTTCAACTTCAGCCAGTGAAGTTGTATCACTCACGCATAACATTTGGAAACCTGTTTAGAAACTATTAAGAAACATGTGAAAGAGGATTTCTCTCCCCTGTTAATAAACAGGCATATTGTGAATTTTATCAGAAAAATTGTGTGATATCTGGAGTATTCCTGGAAGAAAGCACACAGACATCTCAAAGTATGAATCCTTTGATATACCACTGTCCTGGTTTATTAAGAAATGGTTGTAAATGGTTTATTTTCACTCTTCTGAAGGTTTTTAACCCAAACTGAATTTTTGAGATTAAAGAAATGGTTTGATGTCTCTTTATCACATAAAGGTTCATGTTTCATTCGAACTGACCAGCTCGATGGAGAAACAGACTGGAAACTGAAGGTCGCTGTCAGTTGCACACAAAGATTGCCAGCTTTGGGGGTAAGCCTTTTATCTGTTTGCTTTTAAGATCTCTTCTGTGTATGCATATATATCTCTCATCTAACAGATAGTTACAATTATTGTAAGTATTGAAAAATATCTGTTACCACAGTCAGTTTTTGTAATAAATAGATATTTCACTGAATGCTGAATGAGAAGTTAGTTCAGCAAATATTCTTGGGTTTACATTGAAAAGAAACTGAAACAGAATTGGATTTTTATCTTTCAACTTAGTGGTTCTCACTGTGGTCCCCACTGAGATCCACACTCCGCAGAAGCGTATCACAGTTGTAGTGTTTTCAACCAAGTGTTACACTGCAAATGCAAGTCAGTCTTGCCCCAGGAAATGTTGCTTTAATCACTGACTTGTAAGCTTGGGAAACAGCCGCCTGCTCCTGGAAGGTAAAGCAGTTTTTGTTGTCACTGTGTTTTCTGGTCTGAGTATGTGCAACATGCAAGTTCTTTCAAAGAGGTCTCTCTAAAAGTTGCCCAAATGTGTGTATTTTTTGAGTGCGTATGTGTTGTGTCATGGGTAAAATAATGAAAAAGGATGTGTGTGTGTGTATGTATACATTCAAAATAGACACATACCTACAAAAATGTATGCAGAATTGCATAAATATCTCTGTGAGAAGCTGAATTGTCCCTTGTACTGGGAAAGATTGCTGCTTTACAGGAGAGTTGGCTTGGTTTTAAAAGACTTCCTCTGAAAACACGTTCAAGTTACAAGCTTGTGGAAATTTACCTGTACAGAATTTCTGGTGTTTAGACACTAAATCTTTTAGATGCTTTATTAAAGATACCTTAAGAGGACTGTTTATATGCCATCTAAATAGAAAAAGTGTTAGATTATCTGCCAGATCTTAGCAGGACTTCCGCAGTTATTCTTCCAGATACAGTCTGCATTTGAATGGTAGGACATGCAGCCTCAACTTCCTGCAGAGATAAAGGTTAGCTTCAGGTGGTGGTTTTCTGGGGCATATTGGGGAGGGAAGGGCAGAGTATCACCAAGAAATTACTCACAAGTCTTGGAAACTATATGTGAAAGTTAACCGTACAATATAGTAACCCTTTCTTCCTTAGTTGTTTCCACTCACTGCTATTAACCTACCTCTGATCTGTGCTTCTTGCAAGATCTTTATATTCTCTTTCTTCCTGAGCTGTAGATGACAACCAGAGTTGCATCATCAGATGTGGTTTATCAAGCAGCTACGTACACTTAACAAACCTTCGCTGGCTACAGGTGGCAAATGGAAGCCACCAAGCAGTCAATGTGCCTGTCCCCTTTCTCACTTCACACAGTCCTGGGTGATTAACCACACTAGCCAAGACTTTGTCCGCATTCAGCTGGCACATCATCCTAAAGTAACTAACATGGGGTATCATTACTTCCTGCCGACTAAACTATCTCCCAATTTCCGTACTGTGTTGTTTGGTCAAACCATTGAGACTTGGTGGTTCTTTAATGAGATCATTTGAAATAGCTGCTTCCCAGCTGGTCTTAGACTGTTTGCAGTGGTCATGTCATAGATCTGCTTCACTCTTAAGTCCCATCTGTCTCTGAATTATATTGGTGAAGTGGTCGCGGGATGCACCCATATGTAAACACTTTTTAGGAAGATAATGCTCAGCGCACATCCTAGAAGGCTGTTTCCATTCCTGTGGGAAGCATATTCGTATTTTCTCAATTTCTGCAAAAACACTTTTACCTTTACTGGGATGGCAGTAATATGCGAGAGTATCAGCCATCTAAAGAAACTCTGTGGATGGACAACTTCAGGAGATTAGTATGAAGCTCTAAGCAAGCAGTGAATTTCAAACTAACAAAAAATAGGATTATGGAATTATTTTTTCTAAGCCTGATTTTTGTAATTCCTAATACAGTCATAAGCTGGATCTGTATATAGGCCCAAAAGGTATTTATTTTTTTAAAGTGAAATTAAAATGCAGTGGGTAGAATTATTTTGTTATAGAAAAAATAATGGTTTTGGAAAAATGAGTTAAAATGGGATTCATACTTACATGTAGGGATAGTGTTTGGCACCCTTTGAAACTTTACACCCAATTTATCTAAAAAGGGACACTTAGATTATGTAGTTGAGGTTTTCTCAGCAACCAGCATTCAAGTTCTTTTGGTACGCGGTGTGGAAAAAGATTGAAGCAACCTCCTTAAAAGTAGGGATCATTTGAGACATCCATTTAAATCAGAGTTTTGCTAATGCTAGGCTTATACAGTATCCTCTGCTGCTGAAAACTTTTAATAAAACTAAAAAATCAGACAAGTTACTATCCAGAGAAGTTAACTTGAAAATGTCTGGTTTTTTATAAAACATCCCTATGCTTTGTTTGTGTTCCTAACTTGAAAAACCACTATCTTGCCAGGCGGTGGGTGTGTAACAGGGGCATAGGCTTTTTGATAGGCTTAAAATTACTTTTGCAGAAACCTGCTGGGGTTTGAAGCAGCGTGGCATAGGGCCCAGCTCAGTGCACTGCTCTGGGATCGACTTTGGTTTCCTTTCCTCTGCAAAACGTTGGGAGAATCCGGCAGTGATCTTTCCTTCTGCTAAAAGAAGCTGCAATGCGATCGTTGGTTTGTTGTGTGCCGTGCTGGGCGGGCAAGTGTTTGCCTGCCCCTGCTACTTGGCATGGTGAAAATAAGGCTTCTCAAGGGAACTCGTACCTACGTGCTTTGCTTTAGCTTTTTTACAGCAAGCCATTAACGAAACCTGCTTTGCTGTAAGGAATCTTCGGAACTGAACAGATTATTCATACTGAAAAATGCCGGTTTCTGCCCGTTCCCTGTAATGGCACCTCCTCCGGCAGTATCGCGAGCATTGCTCTGACGCGCCTGTTCCGGCAGCGAGGGACGGGCCGGGGCAGGCCCGGGCAGGCCCGGGTAGGCCCCGCGAGCCTGGGCCCGCTCCGGCTGCCGGTTGCGCACCGCCCGGCTGCCCTCTGCTGAGCGGCCGCCGGCGGGTTCCGTCGGGGTGAGGGGCAGCCGGGCGGGTTCTCCGGTAGTTCATGGGGTTCATTTGGGAGTGCCTGAAAGGCGCGGTAGGGAAAAATGGGCAGAGCTCAGTATATCCTGTGCCGCACAGGATTGCGTGTGGAGCTGGAAGCTCTGTTGGTCCTGTCCGTTTCAAAGACACGAGCTTGTGTTTTGATTCAGTGCTGCCTTTACAGAATCACAGAGTGGTGGGGCTTGGGATGGAACTCTGAAGATCATCCAGTACAACCCCCCTGCTAGAGTAGAGGATGCAGGATCCTAGAGCAGAGCACACAGGATCATCTCGAGATGGGTTTTAAATCCACAACCTCCCTGGGCAGCCTGTTCCTGGACTCCGTCACCATCACAGTGAAGAAGTGTTTCCTTACGTTTAGGTTGAACCTCCTGTTTACCAGTTTGTGGCCATTGCCACTTGTCCTGTCACTGGAGGCCACTGAGAAGAGTCTGGCCCCGTCCTCCTGACACCTGCCCTTTTAGATATTTATAAACATGGGTCAGATGGCTCCTCAGCCTCCTCTTCTCCAGGCTGAGCAGACCCAGCTCACTCAGCCTTTCTTCATATGGTTGGTCCAATCCTGTAATCATTCTAGTGGCCCTGCACTGGACTCTTTACAGTAGCTCCATGTCCCTCTTGAGCCAGGGAGCCCAGAACTGCACACTGTTCTCCAGATGAGGCTCACCAGGGCAGGGTAGAGGAGGAGAACCTCCCTCAACCTGCTGGCCACACTCTTCTTAATGCATCCCAGGATGCCATTGGCCTTCTTTAAAGGGGTTGAAGGCTCATTTTCGTACAGGCAGCTACAAAAGTGGACTAAGTTTCTGAGCTTAAATTTGTATGTCTTTATGATAAACCACCAGTTGACTGTTTACAAAGTTGCATGGGGCACAAACCCTGGTGGTCAGTATTTTGCCCTTGCTGTCTCTAGGCTGACATTCTGGGATTTTACTGGTAATGGATCAAATAGCTTCAGCCAGGTTTGCCTGAAGTGGCAGTTGTCGCTGCAGCGGCGCTTTTCCTGGCTTCCAGGGACTCCTCTAGTGTAAAGCAACACCCCTGACAGTGTCTTCTCCATGTGTTTGCCGTGTGTTTTCAGGGCTTACAGGTCCCATTAAAAAATACTTGTTTTTAAATTTAGGAGAATGTGTTCAAGTTGAGCAATAAGTGTCTATAAACGATTTGATCGTGCGTTTGACAGAATATACTCTCTGTAATTGTCTCTCATTTTGATTTCTTTAGTTACCTGATGTAAAGGTGGGGAGTATCTTGTGTTGGCATGAGCCGTCAGTCATGTCAGCAGAGCAGCGCTGTAATCCTACCCACAGTGACACCCAGAATAAACACACCTGCAGACCTTCCGAGCTTTTCTTAAAGAGCAGATGACACCGCCCAGATGATCAGTACAGATTTTGTTGTCTTTCTAAAGCACTTAATGTGATCAGGGAATTAAAATTTCAAGAAGTCATTTAATGATGGCTGAGCAGCAAATATTGTAACACCTAGATTAGGTTTCTTGCACTTTCATAGTTATAGGCGGGGCAGTACTTCTGGCGATATGCACGTTCAGAGGCATTCTTCTCTAGCTTGTGTGATCAGTTAAATTTATTAACAGCAATGAGGTCACTGTAATTTTCAATAAATGGTGACTTGCTGATTTATATCAGAAGATCCATACAGCAGTAAACAATACCATTTACATTTAATTAGTTTTATTGAACCAAAGGCAATTTTATTTGTAATGAACTACATGTTATGATTAAGAATGTATTTTAATGATCTTTAAGTAAGGTGAACAAATGTTGCCCTTGACCTAATAGAGGAGATTTTTCTCTGTTATTGATAACTTTACACTGAATTTTAAATTGTGAAATGCAAAGAGAACCATTACTGTACCATCATCAAGCCATTTCCTGACTTCCAGTGTAGAAGGATAAAATGCATTCTTTTGAATTATTATTTCCAATTATGAGATAATTAAATGCATGTCAAGTTTTAAAAAAATCTCACATACTGTTGTTTAAATAATTTTTATTGCTTGAAATGAGTCCTTAATCTAGAACTGTTCCAGTCCTAGTAATTTTTTTTTAGTAACAAAATTTCTGAGATCACTTTCCCCCACTATTTCCTAAAAGCAACATACTTTTAGGTGTAGAATACTGTTCCCATTGATCATATCAGTAGATCTACTTGGTTTCAGTGAACCAGCCAATGCTTACAGTATGAAAAGAATTCTTGACTGAACTGAATTTCACAAAGATCAAGTCCCTCCTTAGTTAAGTCATTAATAAAAAGTAGTTGTCTTTTTAAAAATATAATTAAATTCTTTAAGGTAATTTCTCCCTGCTTTTATATAGGGGGAAGCAATGACATAACGAGGTAAATTTTTCTTGCTCGGTGAGCAGCAGTTATGTTACATGTAGTGTTGCCTACAGATCTTAATGCCACCTTGTTAAATTCACCATCACAACTTCTTTCAAGACATTGAGCTGAGAAATAGCACTGCTTCTGCTACTAGGAAAGCAGCACTAGGTGAAGGAATGTTTTTGTACTTTTGTAGTAACCTTTATTGTTGAATGCAGTTCATATGCAATCTGTTGTCTCTAACTGTAACTTATTGGCCTGCAAATTATGTCCATTTGGAGTGCAGAGCATTGGGCTACAGAAAAAACGTCCTTATCCACTATCTTTACCCTAATAATGAGAAAATAACTCAGAAATCTACTGAGCATGTGTAATATACTTGCATGTTTTTTCTTTCTGCTACTCATTAATTAAATGCCGATGAACTACCACCCCAGATTTCTCTCAGAGCATAGGTTTTTCTCCTGTTTTTTAGTTTTAGGAAGAAACATGAACTTCTGAAGTACTCTGCTGTTCTAGTTTGCAGCATTCCAGGATAATGCCACAGATGTGTAGGGAGTGTGCAGATCTTAAATTTTCAGAAAGTGAGTTTGTTTCAGAGTTGAAATTCAAAAAGGAAAAAAAGGAGAACCTGAAAATTTAGGCGTTTAAATCAGAAATACAAAAGGAGAACTAAAACCTAAAAAGACACCAAAGATATGTGAAAGTTTTAATCACATTTAAAATGTAGCAAAGGAGAACAACACAGTAGAAGAAAATACAAAGATTAGAAACCAGGAAAATGTATTACTGTACAAATGCAAATATACTTTAAAAGGTGGGTATTTCTGCTTCCTTTTATTCTAATGTTGCTTCCCACTAAGGTATTCTTTGAAAAGAGAGTTGTTCTTGCTTGACGCGTTTCACTAGCAGTTTTTATTGTGTATATGAGTGTGTGTGTGGTATTAGCTTTCTGCTGTGCTATCCACTACTGAGAGACTCTTTATTTTTCTTTGCATAATAAAGCACATAATAGCCTGGATTAGTGAAATTGTAGGTGATAACAGATTGGAAAGAAGTGAATGATGAAGATATAGGACACCGCATGTGTATTAGTTTCATATGAATTATTTCTTATGAACCTGATGAAAGTAGGTTGGAAGAACAAGGATGCAATGAATGAACTTGGTGTGAAAAGCTACAATAAATGGCTAATGGTTTACGATAAAGATAATTTGTGAGAGCTAATGTTGAGATTTGATTCATGTTTTTAAAAGCATATGAAATACAGAACCCGCATGGTTTTGCAGGCTATGAAGTGAGAGATTTCTTGTTTGCAGAATATATATGAATTCATTATTAATAGAGCTAAACATTTTTAAACTAAAGTCAAACATGTTTGATAAATATATAATAGATGTTAAAAAAACATTCATTTTTATCTGGAAAAGTGAAAAATTTAATTATATTTAAAAATCTGTAGTCGAATGTGTCGGATTTTAAGACCTTAACACAGGTGGACAGTTGTACCTTTAGTTAACTTCTGTAATGTTCAAGCCATGCAATATTCACATGTAGCTGTTTTTTCTTATATTCAAAATTACGAACAAAAAGTAATGCCATGCTTTTAAAAATAGCTACATTTGGGCCAAGGTGTGGTTCTATGTCTATGAAAGAGGCTGTAAAATGAATTCACCTTTTGAAGATGGCACATTCTAATTAGCATGGACAGGGTGGCCATGTAATACGCTCTTCTGAGATGGTGTCTGAGCAGCCTTTTTCAAGATTCATCCATTAGTAAAGGCTGGAGATAACGCTTATAGGTACTACGTACGGTGAGGAGGCAGACATTCTTGTATTTCATCAGAAGTTGTGATTCTGAGGTAACTGGGATTTGGTATGAAGCATCTGCTCCTCTCCACAGTAGGAGTTGGGTTGTGGATCCTTGCATGAGTGGCCTACTTGTGTTGAAAGCTCTGAGCTGCCCTTGGCCCTGACTATCCAAACAGCACCAAAGGTTTGCTTTTGTCATGAGGAGAAAGTCCTTTTAACAATTAATCTGGTATTCTTTCTGTGAGGGGTGGCCGTTGCAGAATAATTTCCAGATTAAATAATTGTTACAGAGTTTGAAGGTGATCCTCCCTGGGCCTCTAAGGATAGCTCACAAGATCTAACAATCATCAGATTGTGTCTCCGCGCTCCCATATTTATACCATACCACCATTTGTTTATAGAACCTGCTACTGTAGTATCTGAGTCTCACTCTTCCTACTTTTAGGGTAGAAATGTTGATGGGTTGTTTGCTGTCATGAGTAGTAGTACCGTGTATATTGGACCTAATTTTATCAGACTAGTTTAGGGTATCTCTGAGAATTTGAGTAATCCTGTTGATGGATCCAGGCTTTCTTGAAGCGGGTGGGGTTTTCTCATGGGCTGGCTGCAGATGTCAGCTTGAACATTTAGGAGAACTTGAATCACTTTAATTGTTTCCTCTTGTATTCCGTTAGCTTTGTCCTTGCTGGGAAAGTATTTTGTTTCCCGTTTTGTTAAAAACAAAACAAGAACCTCACTTTGTTTTAAAAGAAAAATAAATGGGGCTGTTAAGAGAAAATAAATTATATATTTATATATAATATAAATAATATAATATATATATTTATATATATATAACTCATGTTATAAAACAGTTTAGGTTTTGAACTATCAGAACATTTAGAATATCATCTTGGATCTGGTTCCTTTATAGCAAGTGTGTTTCTTAGGTTAAAATTTCATGAATTTTACTTGAGGTAGGGTGATGGGGGTCATCAACCGGAATCTGTACCACTAAAAGATACTTAAAAATATGTGATTGTTTAAATAATAGTAAGAACATTCATCTGTTTTCCAGGATCTCTTTTCAATCAATGCTTATGTTTATGCTCAGAAGCCACAGCTGGATATTCATAGTTTTGAAGGTACCTTCACACGGGTAAGTAGTGTGTGTAAATATAGTGCTACTTCTCTCTTCCATTTCCTAGTTTAAGTGAAACCTACGGTTTGTGTCAAAGCTGCATCAGATCTTTCCTTAACTTTACAGCAGTATTGATACAAAGGATACCCTGGTAAACATGGTTTGCAGAAAGCTAATATGGAAAAACCTGAAAAAAGCAGAAACTGAGAATTGGGTATTTGTGATATCACTCTAATCTTTTTATATGACACCATTTGTATAGTAGGATATATTGTTTGTCTTTAGTCATCTAACGTATTACTGTTCATATATGTCAAAAAAATGGCAAGTTGAATATATTCAGTAAGCTGAGACAATGCAACTGATAGTTTGTGTTATAAAAATGTGCCTTGTTTAACATCATTTCTGTTCAAGGGAAAGCTAGTGCTTCCAAAGGTGCCGTAAAAAGTAGAACAAAATGAAAAGCTACTTATGTGGGCTTTACTGAATCTTTTTCCAGCTATAATTATGTTCAAAACTGAGTATGATAGTAACAATGCAATAATTCCTGTGGCTTTTGTCCTGATATTTTCAAAATGTTGCCTGCTAAATAGGAATTTTTAAATTTTTTAAATCACTTTACAGATTTGTAGCATTGCATTAGCAGATACAGTGATTGTTTTATTTTAGCCAAACTCAGTGTTGGTAGACTCATTCCTCTTGATAGTTTGTTTCTAAAATAATTTGAGAGAATTAACTACTACGGAGGTAGAGAGGAAGGTTTTTTACCCAAGTGACTCAAATTGGTAATAGATTTTGTTCAGTAATTGGAATTCCAGTTCACAATTCTAAGTACACTGATGAATGAGATATTGCAGTTGTTGGCTCTCAAAGACCAATTTATACCATGTATATAGTTCATGCTGCCTACAAAGTAAATGTCATTTGCCCACACCTTCTAAAGCTGTAAGCAACAATGTTTACTTAAACCTTGTATTGACCAATTGTCCACATGAAACTTCTATTAACAGCTGTAAAATTCATGTTATTCCCGTCCCGGTGGCTAAGTGTATACTTTTCTAAATCTAAATTGAACTCCTCAGAGCCTTTCTAACAACACTGGTACGTGTAATTGCGACATTGGGAAATCATCGCTAAACAGTTGCTCCCAGTTGTGGGTTCCATTTGTACACGTAATAAGAGCGGTATGATTCAAGCATCCCTGATACCTGTAAATAACCCTGATGCACGTTGTGCTTTCAGGTTTACATATGTGGTGTTTTGAGTGCTTTAGTAGGAAGGGCAGTTTAAACGGAGCTTGTGTGTGTGCGCATGCATCCAAGGGCAGTGAGCCAAAGTTCAAAGTGGATCATGCTGCAGATACTTTTAGATTTTGTTGTTGTTAGTTAACAGTATACCTTCTGCATAGCGAAACGTTGTTTTAGGACACTTGTTTACTGATTTATCTTCTACTTCTGTTGTGAGCCCTTGCTGCTTACACTAAATCAGTTTTTGCATCTAATCTCTATTTTATGTTAAAGTTTAAAAAAATGATGGTGCTTAGTGATGCTAATGCATACATTTTTCCTACTTAAGCATTGATGTTCAAAGAATTCTCGCAAGGGTGAGTTGACAGGGTAATAGCACATTGATTTTTCTTTTCTTTTTTTTCCCCATTATGAAGATGGAGTAGTAACAATGTAGAAGACGAACTTAGATAATTTCAAAAAGTGCCTGACTATAAAACAAAACAAAAACTTAGGTGCACAGCTCTGGAGTTTTTATGGGGGAACAATTTCTCTTAAGTACTTCTATGTGAGAAAAATATCCCCAGGAAACCTGATAGCTGACAGAAGATACCTTTTGCAGTACACCTGCACAGCCATGTCAGGAGGAGTTAAAGCTCTGCTGTTCTCTATTGATGTCTGCCAGGTTCACATGAAGTCATTTTCCGTTGTCCTCCGTGGGTTTTGGTGCGTTATGTGCAGTTCTGGAAGTGAGTGTGTGTACTGGCATGGGCATGCGGGAAGGATTATGTCTGTCCCTTAAATAATGGTGTAAGTTAATTCCTCTCCTCTTTTTCCCCAATTCTGGACATCCTCCCAAGAAACAATAGATGAGCTAAATTAGTGTTCTGTGAAAATGTGTGAGATTATTTCATTTGCTCTCAGGGCATCATCCGTGTCTTGATTGAGTTTATTTTGAAATAGAGATGCATAGAAGAGGGGTTTGCACAGACATAACTACAAGAGTTTCTCTTCTGTCTGATGCTCCTGTGTAGGCTTGATAAATTAGGAAGCGATGTCATCAGTTCTGAAAAGGCATGAGAAAAACACATTTCTGTAGAAAAAGAATAAAAGGTAGCCATACGTAACTCAAAGTTTAGCAGTTGGAGCCCAAAGAGTGTTCTAGAGCATTACATCAGTGTCTGCTGACGTGACCGCATGAGTGTCTACTGGCATGGCCAGTATTATTTACCTTTTCCTTACTGCTTCTGTGCAGAATCATGGAAAGTCTCTCTTCTGCTTCTGACCTTGCCTCGTTTTTGTTTTAATTTGGGCCCTTCCACCATTTCCTCAAGAATCTTTTCCTTTTTTTTTTCTCCTATATTGCAGCTCTGTGCTGTCACCTCAATCTCTTCATTTACTTTGTGAATATATATAAACTTTTAAATTAATTATTCTGATAGAAATCTCAGAGAACTGATTCCTTTGAGTTTAGTTCATCTGCTGTAATAACCTTTTTTTCTATGTTACAGAACTATTTGGTATCTTTTTTTTTCCAATATGGCACCTTGTCAGGTGTTGCGTGTAGCTGTTGATACTTTGGAAAAATACATATTGAGATGTGAGTGCTGAAAGTTGTATATTCATTTGTGAGTAGAGTCTCTGGCCTGGGGCTCATTATACAGATGTTTTCTTGGCTAAGTCTTATGTTTTAGTAGAGAGAATGTTGAGTCATTTTTTTACTTCATATTTGGTGTTAGAGAGCTACCTGTTCTGAAGCAGTGGTTGTGGTAATTTCACTCCGGCTTCATTTTATTTTTCCACTGAAGGGAATTATATTATGTTTTGCAGCCCCCTTTTATTCGCTTTCCTTGCGCTAGCACTAACAGCCTTACAGCCAGCCAGACTAGGGAGCTAATATGGGCAGAACCTAATCTGACCCTGTCCAAAATACATGTGCTACTTAAGGGAACGTGGCGAGAATAATTAACTGTGAGTCTGGGATGGGAAAGGAATCTCTTTAATGATGCAACTCAACTAATGCGTATTCTTCCACTTGCCTGCAGAAGTTGGCAGGGTTGTTGTGTTGCATCCTGTCAGGGAGGAGCAGGGCTAGAAAAGCTGGGGTAGAAGTGGTTCATTCAAGGATTAGGTTTTTGGTCTCAAAGACCTCTGTCATTATCTGAAAAATATTTTAGCTTTGAAACGTTTTAAATAGCTTCTGAAAATTTGTCATAATCCTTGGTCAGCTGCATTATGAATTCAGGACAGAGTAGGATGTGTTCAGTTTTTACTTCACTCCTCATCTGTTCCCTTTTCTCTGCACATACAAGAGCTACAAAACAATTTCCTGGACTAGGACCTGCAGACAGTTTAAACCTCTATGATCAATACTGCAGGTGACTTCAAAAACTGAGCCTGAATATGAAGCTTGAATGAAATACTGAACTGCACTATTATGGTAATGATAATCATTCAGAATTTAAAGACCAATAAACGCAGAGCTGCCAAATGAAATTCAACACAGCAGATCTGAAGTGGAAACTTCATCAGCTGGATAAAGAAGCCCTTGTAGGTCACACTTCTGCCAGTAGAGTGAGGAATGGATTTCATTTACCCCCAAATAAATATTATTCTGTTAGCTGTAGTAGTGTCAGAAAATCTGCAGAACCATTTCTCCATACCACAGACCTGGTCTTATTCAGGAATTGGGAGTCCTTGTCCCTTCCCTGCTTCATCTGTCCTTACTGTCTCTCTAAAAGTAATGTGAAACAGCTCAACCTGTAAACACACTTTCCGTCTTTCGCTTTAGTAACTTATGACAAATGAAGATAAGGTTAAGTCGTCATCCATTTGCGTACAGAAGGTGTGGTATTTGGTAAATTGAATGAACTGTAGAAAGATGGAAATGTTAGATGAGGGCATGAAGATGTGAAAGGATCATAATGAAATAAGCAGAAGCTAATTGATCGGCCAAACCATTCCGTTGATGAGTGGCATAAGTGGAAAGGGATGTAGCTCATTAGACATTTTTCTGTTTTGAATGACCTCAAAGGAGGCGTTTCATTAAGTCTTATAGCAGATGGACATTGGACAAGTGACCTTTTCCTGCCTGTGTTTTCGGCTCTCTATATTTACTGCAGGGCTTTCAGTTTCTTCTTGTCATATGGAAGAGTTTCATAATTCACAGTCTTAAAAACCTAACTGAAGCCTAAACTAAGGCAGAAGAAAAGATTTTCCTAGCTTAGTATCCTATTCCTGACAACAGCCGAAAGCAGACCGCTGGGAGAGCGAGTAAGGAGATAGTGATATCTCCTCAGAAGATTCTTCTGTCTTCTAACAACTTGTGATGTGGGAACTTTCTGAGGCAGAGCTGGTTCCTCTAAATAACCTGCAGTGAATTTTCCTTCTTTATACTTACCTAGTCCCCACTTGAACCTTCTTGAAATGCTATGTAACCTTTTAGCATTCAAACAGGAAGAAGTTCTACAGATTAATTACATGTTTCTATGAAGAGCAGTTGCCTGTTGTTTTAATTTTGCTGGCTTTATTTATTATTTCTTTCTTCTTTGGTAAGTGACAGCAGTACTTGCCCTCCATTTCTAGGTGCCCATTTCATAGATGTCTGTCATGTTCCTCATTAGTTCAGGTTTATTTAGACATACCTAGTATGGAAGCTACACTGACCACCCTTGTTGCCCTTTCTGAACATTTTCCAGATATTTTCTGTTTGAAATAAGGGGAGGAGGTATGTAGAATTATGTACTTCAGACTTGGGCAAACCACGGATTTCTTTGTAGCAGCATGATTTATTGTTCTTTTTTTCTCTCCTAGTAATTCTAAGCAATTTAGTTGTTCTTGACTAATAAGTTAGTGTTTTAGTATGTTTGTAATAATTACAATTTTTTTCTGGCTAGTTATGACAATTTCTAAGTAGTTTCGAGTTCTGGGTAATTTCGTTCAGCTCAGAGCTCATCACTTTGAGGTTGGGACGTTTTCTTTCTTTGGATGCATCACTTTACATTTTTCTGTATGGAATCTCATCTGTCCATTTTTTTTGTAGGATATGTTAACCTACAGTGTTACCCCACTATTAAATTGTAGGGTGTTTTCTACAGCTGTTTTGTTCTGAGGTCTTACTTTAGTCTTATCTAAAGTTACAATTATAAATGTATGCAAAGATGTAGCAGCAAAAATTCCGTTGAATTCTACAGCTCTTCTGTAGCTCTAGTTCTATACGTGAATTCTGTGCTAATTGCTAATTAAAACACATTGTGCCTGTCAAAATTCAGATTCTTCATGCTGGAGTTCAACGTAGTGCAAAAAATGACTACTTCAGTATGTTTGCAGTTTTACTAAGTGGTAGATGGGAAATGATCTCTTTCAGTGTTTTGGGTGCCACCATGGACAACAAGTATTCTGTTTGGAAGTTCTGAAGGCAAAATAGGAAAATTCTTCATTTATTGAGACTCAATTCATTGCAAGTGTGATATTCACATTGTGTCCTTTCACTGTGTGCTGATGATTGTAAAAGACTGACCTGTTCACTTCCATGAGGTGCAGTGTTTGTCTGAAATGTGGGATCTTTGTGGTCAGCTCTCTGTAAGCTTCCATCGTCCTGTTATATGCCTGCTGGGGAATTCTGACAATCTTTAGCACGATTTGCTCTTTGAGGTACAGTAGTGAGTTCTTAGAAATAAAAGCATTTTCCTTGTACACCTATACATTGTATTTCAGTTGATGTAGTAATGCAGTGAGAAACTTCACAAATTTCTTGTTCAGAATACACAGAATCGCAGAATGTTAGGGGTTGGAAGGGACCTCAAAGATCATCTAGTCCAGCCGCCCTGCCAGAGCAGGATCACCTACAAGAGATTGCACAGGAACGCGTCCAGGCGGCTTTTGAATGTCTCCAAAGAAGGAGACTCCACAAGCCCCTGGGCAGCCTGTTCCAGTGCTCTGTCACCCTCACCGTGAAAAAGTTTTTTCTAATATTTTTATGGAATCTCCT
>JAVSBS010020041.1:0-40702 GCA_033124195.1 Coracias cyanogaster
GATTTTAAGATGACTTTTTTTTAGCAAACTAATCACAGATATAAATTCTGACTTGCCAGGATATTTAAAAGTAACTGGAGGGATGAAGCATTTCAATACTGATTCATGTTGAATGTCCTGTATGTTCTTAATTTAGCTAAGAAATTTTAAAGGATTTTGTATCTCTTGTACCCTTAAATTACAACATCTAAACTGCTTTGTTATGTTAGAGAGATAACATTTAGCATAGCTATACCATAAGGGAATGCCAGGTACCAAGACTGCAGAATCATCTTGCACTGAGTAAGATTTCCAGTGCTTTGAGTCATCAGTACAGTGTCCCCTCACGGCTGTCTGATATAGAAATGGCTTTTACGTATGCATAGCAATGTTTTAAGGACTTGCTTGTAGAACAGCTAACAGATAAGCTTCCATTGCCTGCAACGGGGACTTGCCTGGGCCTTCCATTCACAGCAAATGTAGCCATTTATTTTTAGGATTTTTTTCTACCCTTATTAATTTGTTTTCGCTATTTTCCATATCCATGCTTTCAGCATTCTTCAGCTAGTAGAAACATCTGTTCAGGCAACTTTTACTGATAGTTTCCCACCTGCAGTAGGATACGTTCTTACTCTTCTGATATTCTTCCTTCCCACAAAGGCAGATAATAGATCACAAAATGAGAGGAGAGGCAGTGGTTTTGTAACAGCCTATATTCCTCATATATTTGCAGCTTAACATCTAAAGGCTCAAAAATCTAGATGAAGTAAGCAGAGGCCCTCATCTCAAATTCCATGTCATCATACTAAATATTTATAATAAACAAATAGGTTCAAATCACATACAAACAAATTTTTAATTGCATGGGTTTGCTTTAAAAAAATAACTGAACAAAAAATATATCCCACCCTCACTTCAAATGAACATATTGCTTTGCTCCTCTGCACACTGTTCATTTTTTACAAATTTTTTTACTCTAACATTTTTGCATGTCAAACTGTACCTTCTTCTTTGAGCAAGACAGTAATTTTGTTAACAAACACAGGCCTCACGCTTAGAAAGCTATAGAAAAAGAACGATTGCTCCGGCCAAATGTCGGTGTACCAACACTCAACAAATCCATCCCCGGGTCTTGAATACCCGAGCACACTAAAGGCATCCGAAAAGCAGGATGCACCTCTCCCTTTGGGCACCTGCAGCTCGCGGAGAGGGAATAACAGCAGGGACTGAACAAAACGCGGTAACATGCCCGACAGATCCTCAGCTCCCCTCGCAAAAACAACGTGCACTTGGACAGATTTCGTCGCAAACGAGCTGAAAACCCGCCCGCGGCCGCTGCCGCTGCCGAGCACGCCCAGGATGGCTGCGCGCAGCCCCCGCCCGCAGGCCCGCGGCCACAGCCGCCCCGCGGCGGAGGCAGAGGCCGAGGCCGGCGGGGAAGGTGCCGGGGACGCTGCCGCGGCCCGGCCCCGCCGCCCGGACCCACCTTGGGCATCCGGATGTGCTCCATGGCGGCGGCGCCCGGCCCCGCTCCTCGCCCGCCGCCGGCGGAGGGGCCGCCCCGCGCACCTGGCCTCGCTCCTGCTCCCTCCTGCCAGCCCTGCTCGCAGGCGAAACGATACGGTCTTAAAGTAAAGGATTGCGAATTTTATCCCAAGTCGCGTTTTCCGGCGTCGGTAGGAAGGAAAAGGGGAGGATTTATCTCCAGCAGATAACGTGCCCGTGTTCCGATGCTGGCAGGTCAGGGGCTGGCTCCACCTCCCGGCAGCTGCCACGCTGCCCCGGCGGCGGGGATGCTCCGCGCCTGCCCGCCCCGGCACCGGCACCGGCACCGGGCCCGGCGGCTCCGAGGCGTCTGGCTGCACACGGGCACCGAAAGGCACAGCCCGGAGATGGCTCTTCAGCGATCTGCTGCCTTATCTGAAATTACACCGCTCTGTCCTTTCTTCCAGGAAAGACAGGACCAGAAACATGAAAGGGAGCTCTGTCTGAGATCGCCTCCCCCCGTTTGTTACTCAGTTCCCTGGCCCAGCACGTACAGCATCTCGAAGACAAACGCTGCACTTACTGAAACTGAAACACGGGATTTTGTTTATCTCAATGGCTGCGTGTCTTTTTCTTCTATAATTCACAATTTTGCTGCAACCTCAGTTTCGCACAAGGAGAAATTATTTTGTGAGGCACAATTTTCAGTCTTGTGCTTGAAATTCCTTGTCTCGTCTTTTGCCTTGCCTGGTCCAAGAGATGTTTTACCTCTTGGAGCAAAAGGAAATGCTATAGAGCTGGTTTCCACAGCTTACCAGCGTGAATATGAAGAACAGGTGTCTCTAACTGTCTTTGAATCACTACCAGATTCTGAGCAAAGCCAGAAAATTCTCAGTGCAAAGGACTAGGGGTGCTAATACATCTTTTCACATAAACCATAGCCTTTGAGGCTTGTAAATTGCCCAGATGTTATATATACACACATATCAGTGTATTCCAACAACTCTTCACAAACAGCAACAAGCCTCATCAAGGGGTAGAAACAAATGGCAAACCTGTCAAATCATGCAAAAGCTGTGGCAAGAGTGCTCTGACCCAGAGCAGCAGGGGCTCCCTACACATCCACCTCCTGCCTGCAGAGAACACAGCGAGCTTAATTTGTTCTGTGAAAAATGAAATATTGGCTGAAAATAACATGGGGTTACCAAAAAATGTAAATGCATTTTACCCAAAGGGAAATGGAACACTGAGCGTAGCTGCAGTGGCTCCTGTCCTGCCAATGTTGCTCCTATCTTGCCATTTTCTTGCTAAGGAATGGCTAGGTTGTTTAGCACTATGAGGTTTCTTATGCCAATTCTTTAGCTGGAGAAGACAGAAGCTGTACTGTGTGGAACATGTAATCCCTGGATTTAACCATTCTGCTTCCTTCCTCCCATGGTTTGGCCCATTTCTGCCCTCCTTTCTCTCATAGTTCAACTGCTGTTATTGAGCAGGAGTGGCTGGTATGACCATGATCTGAGACACTATCAATTGGATGAAAGCTCTTCCCTTCCTGGAGTTTTTAATCATTCCATTTCACTCTGTTAATTCAGATCTGAAATGAGGGTTGGAAATACCATCTTCACTGGATAGCATCCATAAAAGTGCATGAATTGCATAAAGGGTGGACTTCACAAGACTTTTGATTGGTGGCATATTTTACTCCCTATTTTAGGCTAGAGGTATTAGATTCAATTAAGAACTAACCAACCATGAAATATGTTTACTTTGTAGCTATGGCTGATGTGATTTATTGCACACATTATCATCTTTTGGCATTTGCTACTGCCAGTGAGTAAGTAAAGCTGGAAGAAAGCACGGTTATCCTTTCAGTCCCCAGAGATATTTACTTTTTCTCTGGACATACCGTGATTCATTACAGCCAAGTTCAAGTTCTACTGTTGACTGCAAGAAGACTTTCAGACTTAGGTGGGAATTCACTTTACCTCTGCTTCCCATTCATCAATAACTGCAAAGCTAAGACATTGCTCAGAGGAGACTGTTTACGTAGCCATCAGTTGCTCAACACTCTGCCAGAGTTTTTGACCTGTCTTAGGCTGGTAAAATAATAAATGGGTGAGTGCTGCTATAAACAGAACTTCGGGTTTAGATAAAAGTTATGCCTACTGCAGTTGTCATGGAAAGCTGCAGTACGCAAAACTTTCTAAAAATTCTCTAACATTTTTCATTTGCATTTCACAGTCATGGAAACTGCTATATTAATCCTGGAAATGAGATCCTCTGTCCACATGAGAGGTACACAGTGAGGGTAACAACAAAAAACCACACTCAGAGACTGCTGCTCTGACTCAACTAAGATGCAGGGGCAGGAAAATTAAATCTCCATGCCTATGTAAGTTTTGACCTATTTGCTGCAATTGCCAACAAAGTTCTTGGTAAAGAAGAAGACCAGTCACTGAGGGCTAGAATGATACCAGTGTATTTACTTTCTATATCCATAAGCAGTAGAATCAGTTTTCAGCCTCATCCCGCAAAACCTGAAAGCATGTTTCTCTTCCAATATGCAAAAAATTTCAGTTATATTCAATGGAGTCATCTGACTGCTCAGACATTTTGCTTCTATTACTACCTATGTGGCCCAGATTTGAATCATCATGTTGGATCTGGAAGGCTTTATAGATTTATTTGTGTTTCACTTTTACATTTCACTAGTTTAAAAGTTCCTGTAGGCTGCATTTTAACATAATGCAAACTCAAAGAATAAATTCATGTACTTGTGTTTATTATTTTCAAGTGTAGCCTACAGATGGTCATTCAGATTGCATGTTAATATAATACAAACTCAAAGAATAAATTTGTATAATGGTATTGATTATTTTCAAGTGTAGCCTACAAATGGTCATTCAAATTCACAGACATATATTAAATAGCATAACAAAGGGAAGAAATCAACTTGAAATTAGTGGTATACAGCTTTGCTGCTGGGACAGCTCCTGCCAACGTGGCAGAATCCTCCATTGAAAGAGGCTGGCATATGGGCAGAAGCCATGGAGGCTGGGGTCAGCTCATGTTTCTGTGGGCTAAAGGCAGACAGTACTGGTTTGAGTGCAGTCCTGGGTTTGTGAATAAAGAATGGAGCAAAAAAAAACTTGCTTGGCATCTCACCAGGGAAATGCTTTTGGACTCAGCGCTGGCAAGAAGTGGTTTGTGGACAACAACACTTTCTCCTGCAATTCAGGGTGCTGGTCTTTGTGCATTATTAGTTGAAAGCAACATACAAACCAAAGAGGATTGTGTCAAAGTCAACTGACTTTTTTGTCAGTCTTCTAACAGAAATATCCAGTAAGATATATGGCATAATAGACTTTTTATATTACAAAAAAAAAAGGGAAATTATGCTGGTTTTTACTACAAAGTACTATACATTAATACATTTTTGAAAATGATATATCAACACCAGTAATACACTAAAGAATCATGCGATATGTAGATTGGTAATTATGGATTAACAACACCAGTATATGATAATAATATACATTTTAGGCATATATACTTTGTAGTTTGAAAATTCTCTTCCACCAATTTCACAGTGATCCTCTGCTGTTTTAACCACTTCATAAGGTAAGAAAATTATAATTTCTTATTTCCTTTTGTCAGTGATTTTCATGCCACTTGTCAAATGATAAAGATTAATTGCTCAGGAACATGCTGGCAAAGAATACTATCACAACCTTTTGAAATGCAAATGCCCAAACCCCCTAAATTCCTGCTTATTTAAGGACTTTGGACACTAATGTCAATGTGAGTGTTAGAACCTCCTAGCACAGGTCTGTTGCAGGAGCTGTATGACCCAATACCAACCATCTTATTGCCTTTTTTAATATCCCACTGCACCAGAATCCTACAAAGACCCACAGTACAAGGGTTGTTGCTGAGGAAATAAGAAGCCTTTTGAAGAAGATTTTTAGCCATCCTTTTTCCAACACAAAGCCACATTAAAAGCATGTGCCTTTAGCAGGCACTGTAGCTTTGCAGTGCTGCAGCTGCTTTCCAGATGAGCTTTCTCTGGTGCCAAGATCCCAGAGAAGAGATGCCCCAGCCCTACACTACTGTATGGACCTGTAACAGGTTCACGGTAGGGTTGAGCTGAACAGCTGCCAGTGCATCAAGGCAGTGCACTAGCTTGTTTTTCTTTCTTTCCTCAGCTTCCAGCCCTGCAGCTCCCTCTGCCTATTCTCCAGCTTGGTGTTTATCTGGCTTTGGTGTCTGCAACCCAAGTGAACTTGCTGCGCTGCTTGCTTTGTTTTGGCTGCCTAGTTTTCAGTTATTTTTGTGTGATGAACTGGCTTCCTGTGTGATACAGAAGCAAGGGGGCCACCTGAAAGTGATTAGTAACAGTGAAGCAGGCAAGTTAAAGAGTAAAAGGGGGAAGTGAACAACACGAGAAAACAAACCCACAAGAGTTGGGCTGGAGGCTGGTGAGGCAGGGTAATTTCATTCACCCGGGAGACATGGCAGGCATTCATACACTGTAGTACCAAAACTCCTGCTTGCCTGTTAGCATTGCTCATTGCCACCACAGGTGGCCAAAGAGCCAAAGGAGCAAATGCACATGAGTGGCTTGTAGGTGTCTTGATACTGTTTTACACCCGGGTTAATCAGTATCACTGATTCAGAAACAGTGTGTCTGCTTACGTTGGTTTCATAACTTCTGAACCTTTTCAGGGAACATGCAAGGTTCTCCTGGCAAATACAGGTGGACACAAACTCCTCCCCCAGTCAATCTAGCAAGAGCTACATGTGACAAGGTAAAGGATGCAAGGAGCAGCTCTCACCTTATTGTTTAACTCGGCTAACTGTTACTAGATCTGACCTTTTACCATTTCCTTAAAGAATTACTCAAAGAAATCTTTGATTTTGCTTTGTTATAAAACATTGTTGCATTGTTATAAAAGCAAATGTATGCAGGGAATTGATGCAGAATACCAGGAGATCTATGGAAATTTGAATGGTTTTGATCCTATTCTGCAGATAAACTGATGAGATATATAAAGCATCATACCTGATACATTATATCTGGCCAGATATATGATAACTGGCCTGAAATGCATATTAGAGAAATAAAACAGGTAAAATTACAGAATGACATAGGATATATGTCTGGTTACTCAGATGAGGATTCCCCCAGTTGGCAAAACAGGTAAGATTTTGGCAAAGTGATAACTGTCCACTAAATGAAAGCATTTCAACAAGATTGGAATTGTTAATCCAGCTACTCTGAAAATGCAGCATTTTTGATAGCAAAGCATGGAAGGACAACAAACTGGAGAGTACAGTGTTAGGATGTACTTGAGCTGGTATATGTCTTACCACATAAAGTAGTTAAAGGAAAGTATAGCAGTAAAGGAAGGGATCAGTTATTACAATAGGGATCATAGGAAGAAAAGGGGGAATGCTTCTCAGTATAGCCAGTAGAGAAAAACTCTTTCACAGGATGATTCAAAGCTCCTAAACACTTGAAGTAGTGTAAATACTGCTTACAGATTTACCCCATTCTGCAAATCCATACATATAGATATTTCTACCTATACTCTTTGCCAGTGAAATGTTAACTGGTCCTAAGTTAAATATCCAGCTATGTAGAAAAACTTAGAAGAAAAGCTGATTTATTCATTTTTATTTTTCATTAAAATCTGGCAGAAAAAAAGTTCTTTCACTTAAAAATGGTAACTGGATATTTTGCAAGAGGCTTTACTACAGTCAAGTATCAGCCATGAGTGACAGTTAGTAATTGAATTTTCTTTAAGAAGAGATGTTAGGAAGTCATGTAGGGATTATCCAAGTTGTAGCATCTGTGGTACTCTGACTAACTTTACAATATCTCATCCAGAATCTTAGGCAGGAAATATTCCCTTAACAGATACTAAATTTTTTTTTTTTTTAAAGAATGTATTTTTACCTTCTCAGACCCTTTCCACTGAAATATTCAGTCACAGGCTCAGAAACAATTTAGGAGAAGAAAATAAGGCTACTGAGTTCAAAGCAGACCACTACTTTGTGTAGTCTGAAGCAGTACTGTTCAATGGAAAATAAAACCATGATAACAATGCAGCTTCCAGAATTTTCACACACACACACACACAAAATCTCAACTTATGGGACTGTATTAATGGTCTGCCTAGAGCATTTTTCCCAACACGACAAAAAATAAATGAACGTTGTTTATTTGGGTCTAGGGAAAAAAAGAACAGAAAAGAAAGGAAGAAAAAGTGGATAACAGAGGAAATGTATCCCATGGTCTTTGTATAAGAATTAGCTAAAGCTTTGTTTAAAATACAGAAGAGTTAGTTTATCTTGAAACTCCCAACTGACCTATGATGATCCTAATGCAGTGAAGTAAATGTGGCCTTTTCAGTTATAAGATTTATGCATGAGTTTGTGATGGCAGTAATTTTCAATTACTCTCTAAATTTTACAGAAGCTCCAGTGCTACAAGTAGGGAAACGAAAACATAGGATTTGTTTCCCAAAATATATAATAAAAACTTCTATGCAGAAAAACAGAAACTGTTGTGATTCCTACCATCTTACTGACAAGCAGCCATCACAGTAAGTGCTCAGAATCACTTTTGGCTGACTTGTGCCTCTTGAAATCCTTCTGAATTTCAAGAGATTTCCTCGGCCCCTTATCTACAGTAGTATTAAGGAGATAAGATGACATTCTGAAAATTGTCAGTGAAGTCTCACTTACTAACCTTCTGTGAAAAGGAGATTCAGATTATGTGATAATCTTTAAGATATACTGACAAGCAATTTCATTTTTGAGAAACAGCTGATTAAGCAGGGGTCATAGAAACATCAGTGTCTGGACTGTTAGGGTGTTAGGATTTAATTTACTTGTGCTTTTCCAAAATTTTCCCTGTTTTATACTTGAATTCACTTTTTTTCACTTTCACCTGGTCACTATTTTTAGGTTCCATTACTGCTCCTTGGGTTTGTGGAAAAAGTTACATTTTGGGGTGGATTCTGAAAAAGTTTGAACTGCTTCTGGCATTCCTGGCTGAAAGCTCTGAGGCTTCAGAAACATCTTTTCTCTAGCTCCTGATAGTTTCTCACCCTGTGTAGTATTAGATTTGTGGTTTCAATCTCTGACGATTATTTTCATGGGTTATGCACGAGAATACAGTGTTTGACGTAATCTGTTCCCAGAGCGGAAAGTTCTAACATACTTTTGCTCACTGGTCACAGTCAGGGTGTATGATTTATCATGGTTGAAAGCTCCACATCTGAGTGGAAAGGATGTAATGTCTAGAAAAAAATAAGTGTGCGATGAGATCTATCATTAAGTGCAGAGAACTGCAGATATTGTTGTATATAACTGTCTGCTCTGAGGTTAATTATTAACTAACTTAATGATTATAGTCAACACAAAAAACATATGTCCACACTGTATTTTTGCCACATGCCACCACATGAACCACTGAACTGAGCAAGTCATTACTTATGTCACTAATTCTGATCTATGTCTGTAAAAGTCCCAAGAGAAACATTCACATCCTACTGGCTCAATAGCTATTCCATAGTGTTGGTGTCCACACAGGGCAGACCTGTCTGTGTCCATGCTTGCCAACTATCTGACTTGTGCACATTGCATATCATTAGGATATGTAAGAGCAATGTTCCAGAGTCTTGTCTTTTCCAGTCATTCCCTCTGCGTCAGAGACACTACTGCTCACTGCTGCTGTTTTGCAAGCCAGGCTACAGCAACTGGCCAGATGCTGTTGAACCACACCAAAGGGGACCCAGACACACACCAAGGTTTGTTCATCATGCAAAAACTGCTGCTAGTGCAGCTTGAGGAATCTGTTAAGGAAATACTCCTTAAATAGTAGAATGTTGCATTCTGGTCTGAGCTTTGGTTGAAGTCCACTGTGGTCTCATCAGAGTCAGGAGGGATTTTGCCCCTATAAAGCTAGGAATGGGACTGTATCTTTGTAGCCCAAGCTGACTATTGGCGGGGCAGAACTTGAAGATATGAAGGTTTGCATCCGAAAGCCTCTACTTCTAGTTACTGCTTTCCTTTCAACACCAATGTTGATGCATTTATGGGCTTATGATAGCAAGTCGTCTCAAAATTCTAATTTTTCAGAGACAAAGAAACTAGCACGCTCTTCCCTCTGGGGTACATCAACATCCAGTGAGCTAGCCATTACTTGCAGGATAGGTATCCCTGCTACAGCAGGGTTGTTCAGACAGCCTGAAAGTTTAAGCCAAAAGGGAGCATTTATTCCAACATTCTACTTTATGCTGGAGGACTCTGAAGGATAACCTAGGTGCTGGTAGTCCAATGCCAGCAAAATGATACCTGCCTGTTGCGCTTTATCTACTGCTGCTTATCAGTCTCAGACATCCCTTCCCAAGGGGTTGCTCACAGCTGAATCTTAGGGCAGGAGTAGGTCTAAGTGGAGTAAATGTCCTTATACCCTCCATAGTATTGGATAGTACTGCAGAACTTTGTCACAAAATAAATCTTTACGATGTTTGGTATTTGCATAGCAATACCTTGGCTAACATGACCAGTAAGCACAGTCAGGAATGTAAAACCATATTAAATATTATTGTAGTCAGCAGTATTAAAGAAAGATGAAATCAAACTGTTCAAGTAAAATAAACAAAGGCCTATGTATGCAATGAACAGAAGAAGGAAAAAAGAATCTTTCTTCTCAAAAGGATTTAGCTAAGTGTTACATCCTATGCAGCTTCCAAACAGCTGTTCTTCACTCAATTTGGGCTGTGGAGTGCATGCTCTGGCATTGTCTCCTCCCCAGCTGGTGTAGGCTTAGGAGCTTGTAGCAAAGCTGTCTCTTGAGGACTTGAAGGATCTTGTGGCTGCCCCAAGAGGAAAGCTAACTTGAGACCAGATTAGGAAACTGAGCCTGATGTGCCTTAACCTCCAGGGTCATGAAACTCATGTGTCTCCTCCACAATGGCCTGATGTCTTACCTTGTCTCCTTCTCTTCAGCTTCTTTGTGAATCTTTGCCATGAGTCACCACAATTAAATTTTCATCCCATCAGTGCACGCACTGGTGGAAATGGACCATTTCCCTCAGGAAAATGGTCTGCTTCTATAGGGCGTGATCCTTCTTTCATTTGAGATCCTTCCTTCTGTAAATCTATACACAGTGCTATCTGGACAATGCCATGCCAAACAGTAACTGAACAGCAGTCGTGCAGCCACTAGAACCTACACAAAGTTCTGTTAGCCTGTCAATGATGCGTGGATTGTGACAGTCTTTGAGTGACCCAGCTTTGAATTAAGGATCTTGCCAGTGTGACAGAACTTCAGGCTGATGTTTCCCTTGCTTATAGGACTATGGGGAAAGATACACCTGACTTAAGGCCCCGGTGTGATCAGGATATGCCAGTGAAAACAGAGTTGAAAAGGAGAGGTGTGGCAAACGCTACTTCATTGTGTTTTTACCCATAAGTGGAATACATGACATTCCTCCCAGTTGTAACTAGTGTGGGTTTTTTCCATTTATGCAAAGCTGTTTTCCATAATCCCAAGGTGCAGTGTCCCTTTGCCACAGGGAAGCACATGATCAGGGCAGGGCAGACACATGCGTGCCCATATGGACCATTTTTCATTAGAAAATTACCAGTGTTGCCACATAGTTGTCACATAGCCAAGCTGGCAGTGCTCTATAAAGCGTAGGAGATTGCCATTAAAGATTCCTGTTCTCCTATGTCAACATGATATATATAGAAGAGCTCAGTCCTGGAAGCTGCTTGAGGTATTCATGACCTGCCCAGTAAAGGATGCCTGTCTCTTCCCCTTTCTGGCCTTTGTGATGTTGCAAGGCCAGCAGCTGGGGAGGCAGTTAATTTTATAGTTGCTGTGATAGCCACTCAAAGTTGAAGACATCCCAGATGGGTCAGAGTTGTCAGCCTGGACCCTCATGTAAGATCAGGTGAGAAACCCTTTGATGTAATGTCTTCCTTATTGCAGATATGGTATCATAGCTTCTTGTGCTGTGAACATTTTTGACAAGCAGTCCCAAGATACCTGCTATGGTTCCTGACCTGCCTTTGTCTTCTTTAGTGTGAATCAGAATACCCTGGTGAGTTTGACATACCCAAAAAAGTAGAAAGCTATTTGGCTGTCTCCTGTCAACAACATCTTCAGCCCTTTCCTAACAAAACTGAGAAACTATGTGAGATTTTTTCTAGTCCCCAGGTCACTCTTCTGTATCCCATAGGCATCTTCCTTCTTGCTGAGAATGAACAGCACAGTAAAGATAAGGGCAAATCCTAAACTGGCTGCTCTCTGGCATGCAAAACTTAATTTTTTTAACATACTCTTTGGTGGTTCTCATGAGGAATGAGGGCATCTCAGGGGTTTCCTGAGAACAGAATGCTCTGGGAAAATGTTGGGATTGTTTCAGAGAGGAAGAGTATAGCACTTGGCAATACATGTTTCTTCACTGTCAAGGAGTGCTCCACTACAGAAATTTCCTCTCAGCAGTCCCACAGTAAGTCTGAGGTGAATCTAGCACCACTGTTTCTGTCTACATCTGATGGGCAGAGGAAGAAAGAGGAAGAAAGAGCAAAACAAATTTCCAAACTGACAAGGTAGAAGAACTTTTGTGGATGGGTTTTCAGGGAAGAGGACCCTCTGACTTTTTGTTTCACATATGTTGAACTTCAGAAATGTCTGTCTGTAGTGCTCATTACATATTGTCACATGGAAAATACATTTCTGAGAGCAATTTATCTGAATCTCCAAGTAGAAGCATAGCTTCTATATTACAGTCTCTACAATCTTAGAAAATATTTATATTTAATTGAATTAATTTTCCTGCTGTATTTTGCAAGAGACAAACTTCAGCAAGTGCTTGCAGAATCAGGCAAGAAAATACTGAGATTCAAGATAATTTTATCTCTCAGATGTTTTGGCTTTAGGTGTTCTTTTTTCTTGGCATGGTATCTACTTTTTGTTGGACAAGCCCTTTATTGGTATATTTCCCAAAGAAAAGGAGCTAATTAATTTATTTCATATTCCAATGGCTTTATAAATTTTCATCCTTAATTCTGTATTTGTGGAAAAGTATAGTTATTTTGTTTGGCTTTTGTTTCTCTTCTCTGTATAATGGAGAAATGGAAAAGAAAGGTGAACTAGATGAGAGAAACACAGAGACAGTAAGAAATATTCCTGGTACATGGAATTTATAAGAGTCATAAACCTCAGAAAATATACTTTTAGGAAAAAAGCTCCAGATATCCAATGGTTAAACATTCATTTGAAGTGAAACTTGAAAAATCGCAAAGGTCTCTCTTCAGAATTGAACTTAGTAAAAAAATTTACTAAATTTAGAAAGATAAGAGGGCCTTCCATTGATTTGCCTGAAACTTAATTGTGTTGATCAAACAGCACAGAAAATGCATTTTTGGGAAGACATTATGTTTTTGCTAGGTTACCACTTATTAACACCCAAGTATATTTTTACTGTGAAGGATGATATGTCATTGTGACTTTTCTTGTGACCATTTTAATGTGACCACCAAAGCATAAGCTTTGGTGATTGATAGGAAAGGTAAGTGGAAGATATAATCAGCAAATGCCTAAATGAAACTCCACAGAGTCTTCATTTCTATTGTCTGAATCTCTTTCTATATTTGATATTGGCAAATATATTACAACAGTACGTTTCACAGTAAAAAAACAATCACCAAACAAAGCCCTTGAGGTCTTATTTAAACATAAATATGTGATGTGGATTTAGTAGGTAGAAATCCAAGGTCTGTGTAATTTAGAACCTTGTGTAATTTTCCAGTTGTTAAATCACATGTGGTTCACCCTCACAACAGTGACCTTGGTTAGATTTTGATATGGCAATAACTGTAGGTATAAAGCATAATAAAAAAAAAAATCTGTAAAATAAAATATTCACAGTCTACACTGACTTCCATCAGAAACTCCTTTTTCCAGCATTCATTGCATTAACAATTCAATCAATTCTATTTGCTGTATGATCCAATACATTACTATTAGCATGAGGAAATACATTACAAAGTAAATTAAAGAGTAGAAGGTTGGATTTTTTTTAGACCTTTGAGAAGTCCGCTTGTGGGTGCCAAATTCTTCTCTGTTTTAAGTCTTTGTTGGTGTATATCGAAGGGATTATGAATTCTGTCTGTCATCTGGACAGTTTAACAGGCGCTCAGAAGTTGTGCATTCAGATTCTTATTTTCCTAAATGGCTTTTGTACTATTAACTAGAAACAAATTACAGGATTAGCTGATTTCTGAGCCAATAACCCTCTGCACTTGAAAAGCATAATAGCTCACTCATCACCAAATGAATAGAGTCAAGCTGCAAAAACTAAGATGCAGTGCTATCATGGCAGCAAAGGCGCAAGTGCTAGAAGTCTTCAGAAAAAAGTACAATGAAGTAGCACTGTTCAGCAATAAAACACCCACATACATGTGTAAATCATACTGCCCAAGACCTGCCTCCTCTGAAAATTACTGTAGAAAGTCAACCTACCCAACTTTGTAATTCAACAGGTTTGAGCAAGAGAGAGCAAGGAGACATACAGTTTTCCTGCTCCAGGGTGTAACAAGATTGTTGTGAAGTGCTTCTCATAATTTCATGCATAGTTCTCTTCTAACAAGCATACTAAGGTTTTACATCACTTTGGTAATGGTACCTTTTGGAGCAGGTATTTTAAATACTATAAAGACAATGGAAGTATGCTCTCCCTCTACAAAACTCCCACTGAGTTGAACAGGTCCAGGATTCAACCCAAGAAGCTGATTTCACAACATTGAATTAAATCCAGATGTCTACTTACAGGTTTTTTGACAGATTTCGATGCTAGATATTTGTTGGAGCCTGATACAGGTTATGATTTTTTTCCCCTTAGAATTTCAGCTGTCATATCACTTAAAGGATGGAGAATGCAATAGTCAGAGATAACCAGTTAGTATATCAAAAGAATAACAAAATTATATTTTGTTTCCCCATTTTGTAAAATGCATTATCTACTACTCTGAAAGGATTTTTTTAAAAAAATTGCTTTAACAAGGCAATTTAAGGCACAGGAGTTTTCACGTGCTTGTTCTTACTGGCAGTGGTGTGTGAAGTAGCTGCTTTTTCTTCATGTGACTTTTCTGATCTGTGCAACTTGAGACATTCCTAGTTTTTAAAAAGAGAAAACTGGTAAGAAAATAGCTAATTTTCAGATGTTTTCTGCCACCCTTTCTTCTCCCGAATGTAACCTCTGGCATGGAACTAACTAGCAGTAAGTTTGAGACTTCTTTTTAAATATATCTTGCTGAAACTAGCTTTATTTGGAGGGTGTGAATGAGAACAGGATGAAAGTTTCTATTTAGCAGAAGGAATCATAAAAAGTGCATCAGAGTATTGTTGGGGGAGAGTATACTAAAGTCTTTTCCAAGCTGTTTTTAAAAAAAGACTTATGTTAAGTAGTGCTAAGAATAGAAAATATGTTCCTGTTATCGTCGCTGGATGATACATTGTATAAGGCAGCTGCAAGTCTTTGCTCCTCTGAACAATCCCACATCCTCCTTCAACCTAAACTACTCTTTCCCTTGTAATGGAAGATAGTATTTCTTGATTAAGAATGTAATGCTGCAATACACTGAACTCACTCAGGAGGCTTTAAATGGAAAGGAGTAAAGTATATCAGCACTTTCCAGGGGGTATGCGGCACCTTACAAAATTGAAACCTGAATAAAAGGCACTTTTTTTTTCTCTCTAAATAAGTTTGCAGTTAGTACATCGATTCAATGAATGACAGTTTCTGAGTTGGCTGCATCAACATTATGACACATACAATCTTTAACACCTTTTTACTAGCAGGTTTTAGCTAATGTCCCTAAGAGCAAGTGCTCAGTGACTGAACTTCAGTCTTTAGTCTTTGCATGTTATAAGTCAGAACAGCAGTGAACTTCTCTATGTATCCTTATGATGTGGGGATGGAAGGGTCAGCACTGCAAACTCTTTTGCTTCTGTTTTCACTCCAATGCTCTCTCCTCTCCAAAAAGGAAATAAAAAGCAACTCCCAGTAAATCATTCCATGCCACACTTCATACAACCGCACTTTAGACCCAGGACTTGAGGGACCAAGTTGGAATGCAGGCTGGAGGGATCCATTCAGTGCATCTAAATTACACTGCTGCTCTAAGTGATGCTCTGGAGGAGCCAAGAGAGGAAGACTAGTTAAATTAGAAGCCTGTAGATCTACAGCGTGAACGTCCACATACTGTCCCCTGTGGCTTGGAAGAGGAATAACATCCATCCACATCTCATGACAGACACTGCTAAATCACACTCTTATGAAAGTATTCTGATAACAAACTAGGCAAGACTCGAATCAAATTCAGCGGGAAGCTATTTTTGTAAGCTGGAGTGACAGTGACAGTCTGAGCCACTTTCAGATGACCTCCACCACTTACAAGTTTCTCTGAGAGGAGCTGGCTTCCACATTGTGCTGCCAGAACTGCACCCACCCCCATATGTGAGCACCGGTCCCTGTGGACAAGAAGACTGACACAGCTTGTAGAGGCTAACTATTAATGTGCAGTAACACTTCTGGCTTCTATACTGGGCATGGGAAAGTCCACTCTGAATAGACCGATGTGTTGGAAGTGTGCCTAGCAATACAGAAAGTCTTAAAATTTTGTTAGCTTTTTTATTCTATTCTATTTTTTAGCATTCTTGATTTTTTGGCAAATTTCTATGTACTCTGATGGTAGATTTTTCCCACAAAACTAGAGAGTTATAAAAAGTGTAATGGGCAGGAACTGTATCTGGTCTGATTTTCAAAGGCACTCAGTTCTCCTCACTAACATCTCAAGGCAGTCAATGCAGTAGTGGGACTCGGGGAGAGCGGTCCGATGGGAAGGAGGGGGAGACCATAGGGTTCTGAAAGATCATTTGGTTCCCAGAAGTTTGTCCACTCTGTAGAAGAAGTGAGAGCCTCACCTGAACAAGCCGCAATGTGACTACAACTTCTACTAGAGACCAGACTATCTGCACACAAGAGATGTTAGAAATGTTTTCAAAGCAGAAAAAACCACACTCCATATGCACAGAGCAGGAACTCCTTACAGAAAAGCAATGATAGTTCATCAGCTACCGTGAACTTAAAGGCTTACTACAAATTTACACCCAGAGAGTTTGCTGCTATCCAGGTGTCAGAAGAGGAGAAAGCACTGATCTAGTGATATGAGTAAACAGCTGGCACTTGGCAAAGAGATTTTGCCAAATTCTTGGCTATTAATATTTTTGGTGCTGACATAATGCCTCCTTTTCACTGCCAGAGAATGGCAAAATTCAATTTCAATGTTTGAAGCTATAGACAGTTTGGTATGGGACAGACTGTTGAGTGCCACTAAAGATTAAGGGTTTGGAATATACATGTTCAGTACATTCCTGAACCTGGAAGAGCTCCAAAGCTAGCTTAATGCTATTTGGCAAGAACTTACTAGAAGAAAATGGCCACAAATATGTCTCCTTTACCATTGAACCTCCTGATATTCTATCACTGTGTAATGACAGCAGGAATACAGAAGCATCACACTGGATAGCCAAGGTTATAAATGTACAATCTGAAGCAGAATTATTCTTTGTGCTCTGAGAGAACTATGAAGAAATCCCAGTTTATGGCTTTTTAATACACTGCTATCAATGTTACTTTCTTGCAAAATAGCACATTTGTGGCAATTTCTATGAATATTAATAAACTTTTATAGAGTCTTAGTTTATGTCTTAAACACTACTGATTGTCATACAACCATGAGGGCATTTGACTCAGTACTCATTATGTTTCTGCAGCCTAAGTTCCATTAACATTCACGTATTCCATTGTCTCAGTCAGATGCCATCTTATTTTACTTTTTTTAATCATTTATTCTGCCCCCATCCCGATCCTCTCACACATTTCCTGGGTGTGGGCTCTTTTTCTTACAATGCATTTCTGAGACTACTAGTTCTCATAGGACCAGTGACTTTTTAGATTCTTCATACCCAAGGTACACCTTTTCCCAGAGCTACAATCCTAGAGGATTCAGAATTTACAGTTCAACTATTGAGTGGTACATAAAGTAGATATACACAATCTTAAGAATTCAAAAACTAACCAGCCTTTACTTCAGGTAGTATCAGAGATCATCAAGTATATCAGGGATGTGTAGATATAGATCTCATCACCACTTGTATTTCCTGCCTCTCCTTCCTCACCATGGCTGAGCACGATTTCAACTCCAGAACATTACTCAGAGCAATCACAGAATCACAGAATGGTAGAGTTGGAAGGGGCCTCTGGAGATCATCTAGTCCAACTCCCCTGCCAGAGCAAGGCCACCTAGACCAGGTTAATCAGGAAGGCATCCAGGTGGGTTTTGAATGTCTCCAGAGGTGGAGACTCCACCACCTCCGTGAGCAGCCTGTTCCAGTGCTCCACCACCCTCAAAGTAAAGAAGTTCCTCCTCATGGTTAGATGGAACTTCCTGAGCTCAAGTTTATTTCCATTCCCTTTTGTCCTGTCACCAGGCACCACAGAAAAAAGACTGGCCCCATCTTCCCGACATCCATCCTTTAAGTATTTGTAAGTGTGGATGACATTGTCCCCTCAGTCTTCTCCAGACTAAATAGACCCAAGTCCCTCAGCCTTTCCTCATACAGGAGATGTTCCAGTTCTCTAATCATCTTAGCAGCCCTTCTCTGCACCCTCTCCAGCAGCTCCCTGTCTCTCTTGAACTGGGGACCCCAGAGCTGGACACAGTACTCCAGATGCGGCCACACCAGGCCAAAGTAGAGGGGTCAAAGATCTCTATTCCTGAACAGAGTTACTTTTCTACACCAAACAATACAGTTTTTCTTTCTCTCTCTATTGCAGCTACTTTCTTTTTCACTTGGGTAGCACCAGAGGTAAAATTTAATGGCTCCACTGTGAAATCCTGTTTCTTTTTCATTTACCACAACTCAGGCTTTCTGTAATGTTTTCCTACCAAATTTCTGAAGTTCTATCATATTTAAGGTTCAGTATTAAAAATTTGAACTCTTCTTCCATTATTTTAGCACAAACTCACAATTTCTCCCTCTAAGCAATCTTGTCTGAATCTAGGCTTCAATTGTCCCCTTGTCTTAAAGTCCTCTTGCTTGAATAAAAGACAAATATTTAATTACCCTCTTTTTTTCATACTTCATGAGCCAGCAGCTTACAATATATGAGACACTTTCTGCAGATCTGAAATTGCATGTAAGATTATTAAATAAATTTATTGAAACTGTGGTTCAGACACAAAAAATACCAACACAATCCTGGTTTGAATTCCATGTAAAAAATATATGAAATATTAGTGCCCTGTTCTAGGCCCTAGTGATGTCCTATATGAAATGGTCTACAATTTTGAACATCCATATTCAGAAAATAGGAACTAATCTTGAATAGGTGTAAGAAAAGGCTACGAGCTTGATCAGAGGTATAAAGAACTTACCACTCAAGAGAAGACTGAAAGCTCTTTGCTTATTGAGCCCGGCAAAATGAAAGTGGAGAGAGCATATCATTATTTCCTGCAAACATATTTGAGAAGGGAAGGGGGAAAGTTATTCAAACCAGAGGATTGCACTAGAGTATTTGCACTCAAAAAAAAAAAAAGTATAAATTAAGAGTATAAATTGTCTGTGTGTTCACTTGAGGATTAAACAGGAATACCTCCAAGCATCAGAGTCAAGAGGTTCTGAAATACCCTTCCAGAGGAATAACTCAGCTTTTGTGCTCTGGTGACTGAAAAGCTGCTTGTATGAATCTGGTTGTAGGGAGTTTTGTGTTGCATTATGTAGGCTGAAGTACCTGTCTTGAACACAGTTCCTCAGTTTTGTGAAAGCTGCATAAATTCAGAATTTCTTGGGGAAAGAGTAAGCTGTAATTTACAGGGAGATAGTTGTACCATTTCTGGCCTGTACATCTGCAGACCTTTACTAGGGGTACCACAATAGCTGCATGACTACACACTACACCTTAGCTATTGCCATCAGCTTTAGCTCTAGAAATCTATTTTTAAGCAAACTTGATACAACAAAGCTTGGGACTGGAAAGCCTTCAATACCAGGATTAATAGGTCATGCTCTGTACTGTTTTTGACAGTGAGCAGTGATTAATCAAATTACGTTGAAAATAATAGGTTTTAGATTGGTACAGCCAGGGTCCAACAGTCACTTGCAAGTGTGCTAAGTTCTATGTCTTAAACAGCATTCAGAGCCGAGATGCTAATCCCAACAGTTACAGTGTTGTTATAACTAGTTTTGTTCTGTTCTGTGTTGGCTGTCTTGCTTCTTCGGGTAGTACTAACACAATCGCTGTTTCTTGCACTCTTTCTACTGGGAAACAAATCCAATCCATGTGTGCTCATTCTTATAAAAAGCATATATAAATAATAAAAATACTAATTGTCTCTAAGTCCTTGTGCTCAGTCCTAATGTTTCCCAGGCAATGTTACAAACACAGACAGTGCTCTCCAAAACTACTTCAGTAATTAAAAATATATTCACTCTTTCAGAAAAACAAAGGACTGAAGAAGACCTTCTGGATCATCGTGTTTAGTCTCCAGCTATTGTGAACCACTCCATTATATGATCCTCTTCACAAATTCAGCCAGCTCCATTTTAAGACCAGTTACTTTTTTTCCCCTCTCCACCACTTCTACAAAGAATTAGATACTGACACATGTCCCAGCCAAAATGTATTCATGGGCTTCTTGTGCCAACATCTTTTGCCAATCTAAACAGTTCCTCTCTGTCCGCAAAAAAACTGACCCTTTGAAATATGTGCTGCCATCATATCTCCCACCAGCCTTCAATTTGCCAGGGTAAAAGCTCTTTTTTTGGAAGTATTTACTCTGCAGATTGCAGTGCAGTATATACACATCACAAGGCAGCATTTGATGAGGGCAACGTCCCCGTGACAGCTGGCAGCTCTCCGCAGTCTCTGACTACATTTCTCTTTGCCATTTCCATGCGTTTAATATCCTTACTATATTATGTCTTGTGTAGCAGCATTTTAACAAAGAATAAGACATTACAATACAAACTTAGATATACACAAATGTGTGAAGCAATTATACGTACATTTTTGCATTTCTGTGCAAGTACAGTTCACTAACCAATTAAGGGGGCTAAATGAATGATTTGATTACTATGTGCAAGAATATTCCTGTAACATATTAACAATTAATTTATGTACTAAACAAAGTACCGATCTACCAAACTTAATTTGGAAAATTACAAAGTCAACACTGAGAAAGTTAACAATCTCAGCTTTTGTGACCACAATGCTGAGGAGGTTTTTCCATATTCACATTTAAAGCCAGGATTCAATGCTTTCTCTTCTATAGTGTTTATTTCTCCTGCATAACTGGCTAAAGTCATGAATCAACTCTGAGGGACACATTCTTCCCCTGAATTCTACAGAGGTCCTTACGAACATGAAAACACATCATTAAAGAATGTACATCTGTTTGTACTGCTGTAGATAGGAAATGTTCCAAATTAAGCCTTCTCCTCTGCTATTTGCATCACTGGACATGTTACCTCCAACATTAGTACAACATAAATGACAAAACAAATCTTGTAACATTACCAGAATCACATCCTTTACCTTTTCAGTACTTGCAACTCTGAACTCAAATGAGCTTCTTCCACTTCTAATCACAGTTTGCATCCAGAAAAACATTTTACTCAAATAAGCTTATTTGGTTAAAACAAGCACTCTAAGTTCTCCCTTGAGTCTCAGGTCTCATATTTGTTTCAGAGGCTAGCAGGAACTCAGGAGTTCATCAGAGTTACCAGATTTAAGCCTAGGAGAATATACAGCTCCTCCAGTTTCTCAGCAGTCTCTCATGTTGATTAATGAATTTAATAAGTATTGATCAAAGACAGATTTCCCTCAGCATAAAGAATGACACTAGCTCTCCTCATTAGTAAGGACAGCAGTTACACATGTGAGTGGTTAAAGGGCATAAAGTACAAGTATTGATGCCATGAGAAAAATAAAGCCTTCCATCACTTGTAGCTCAGTTAAGCTCATCACATTTTAGGTAACAAAAGAAGAAAATTATAATAGTGTATGACTCATACTTTTATTCAAGAAACTGAATAGCAGCATGAAGAAAGGCAGTGCATACAAATCCATCATATGAATAACACCCAAGATTTACAATTAGCTTTCTTCTGATTGGTTCCAAAAACTTTGCAGGATATATTTTCAATGATCATGTCACCTCTTACTGATGAATAGTGACCACAGGAGTAGAACAATTCAACCATTTTGTTGGTGCTTTCTATTACATGACTCAGAAGAGGAAGCGAACAGAAAGTTCAAAAGCAAAATCCAGTGGCAGTTGTAGAAGTTATCTGGGTGATACTTTTCTCTGAAGAAACAACTTCAAAAGAGCAAATGTTATAAAATATGAAGAGAAATTATGTGCAATATCCAAAATGCTGCATTCTTCCTTACCACTTTAGCTTTGTCTCATCAAAAAGTAGCTGCAAGCATTCTTTTCATCAGAGTACATATGTGTATAATGTATAGTTATATATAAAGTATACACATACAAACACAGATGAGCAAAGACATATGCAATGTACCTAGTCATAGAATCTGTGGTATCTCTGTAGTTAATTATAAGCCCCAGTTGTAAACATTATTTTCCTCCGGGAATATTTCAGTAATTAACAAATGCTGTTGTTTCGCAGAGATGGAGCAGAGTGTGCTGATGTCATGGTTTCCCCAGTGGTATAACTGGGGCTGAACGATTCAAACAACTTCCTTCCCACCATGCTAGGGAGAGCTGAACTTAAAAATGTGTCAGTACATATTTATACTCCTTCTTTTCCAAGGGCAGAAGGGCTGTTTAAGTCTTCCACATCTGGCTGCTCTCTCCCACCCTTTTCCTGTGGGAAGTTCTTCTCTCACATCTTCAGCCACAGAGAAAGGGAAGAATAGCTGTTTGGGGGACTACACAGCAATCCAAAGGTCAGTGGAATCTTCCTGGGAAAGCTGACTAAAAGCATTGCTTTAGTCTGGAAAGTGATTTTGTAAAAATTACAGTTAATTCTCTGAGTGACAGAGACATGCTGAATCACAGGAACCGATTTAGGAAAGCTGGAGGTTCTGGTCAGTAGAAGCTCTAGAATACAGTCTAAAACTGTGTGGAACTAGAATGAATACATCAGGTGAAAGTCAAAGTAATAGACTATTACTTAATAAAGACCAATGGCATTGATGTAGAATTGCCTTTGGCATTAGAACTATCTATCTAACTGAAATGTGTGGAGCAGCTCATCTTTCTCACAATGTGTCTACACTGCACAATTGGCATGTAGTGCAGAAGAGCCTGACCAATCTTTAAGAGACACATGTTTGCATGTCAGGAAAAATCTAACAGCAGTGACACAAAGTTCTAGGTGAATAGTTACCAGAATCCAGAATCAAAGACTTGGTTGCTGAAAGACAACCTGAGTATCTTTACATAGAAGTTTACTCTCATGTGTGAACTTTTCTTCAGGAATCTCAGAAGCTCAGTGAGACAGCATCTGTATCTGGTTATCTGAGCTTTCTTTATAAATCACAGGCAGGATACTTTCTCCCCATCTAAACTGAAAATTTGGACTCTTCAAGACAGCTAAGTGTCTGAGGACATTAAGTCATACAGTCCACGGGCTCTGTTGATGTTGGGAAAGAAGAAAAGTTTATGGTTCAGAAGCTATTCTGAGTTTGCAGAACTGATAATGATAACAGTACCCCGCAGCATCACTTTTGCAGGGCCATATTTAGAAAGGAGATCCATTTTAAGCTTTAGCGTTTCTCTTCTTCTGGAAGAGGTTCTTTTTTTTGCTGCTCCCCACACCAGACAAACCTCCACTGGCAGATGCTACTTTTGTGCAGAACTTCATTGAGTAATGCATAAATAATTCATAACATTTCTGAACTACACAGGCCAGACTGCAAAACCTGCACCTATTTCATATCTTAGAAAGACTCAGAAAACAAAATCACAATGCCAGCCTAATTTAAGAGATTACCTCCTCCACTTCTTCAGACAAATTAAGGTGTCAATTTGATGCATAGCTTATGTGTAAAAGTAGAAGAGATGAAAAGAAGCCAACCCTCACAATCCCATAAGGCACATTTCATTCTTTAAATGTGCCAAAACTTGTCTGGTTCAGTTTCAGCAAGTCAGCTAATATATCTTACTGAGGCAACTCATGTGATTCATTACAGCTAATCAAACCTTAAGTACTTTAGGCAAAATCTGACCCCAGAAGACAGTATGCTGAGCTTGTGAATAGCATCTGTGTACAGGAGACTGTAAAGTAGTGGTTAATATGTAAGCAACCTTGCGATAAGTGTAACAAAAAGTACGTTTTCTTTGCTGATAAGGCCGGGCAAGCTTCTTGGCATGTGTGCCTTCTACTTTTAGAAGTTTCATTGACATGGATTCAGTTGCTCAACAGCTGAGACTTGCCACAGGTTGCTAGAGGTGCTTGTTGATTACCTCAACATTGTTCACTGGAAAACAGAAGATGATTGCAGCTCTCCTGCCACTCCCCCTTACACTCCCCCTGGTACGCCCCCCTGAAGTCTCAAATGGCAGGCCTCCTTTCCACAGCTGAAGATCAGGTCCTGCCAGAACTTTTTTTCCTACTGTTATGGAAAAGCAATAATTCATTTCTGACTCTACATAGCCAAGATGTCTAAAGAAAATAAATCCCCAGACTGTTGGAAAGAATAAAAAATGTCATCCAGTGTTCATGTAAATATACTTTTAAATCTTCATACCTTTTTTTTTTCTGCAAGTGGGTAATTAATTATTTACAGAGATACACTACTCTTCAGTGATTTATTTAAATGTTCTTTTGTTGCTGTTCAGTCTAATAAAATACAGTGTTTTTTATTTATTAACACAGATTAAAACACACTGCTTGGCTTTTTTTTTATTTCTTTGCAAACTTTTTGCTCTCTGTGTTTGTATTTGAACAGTTTAAAGGACAATCTGTCCTGCATAATAAAAGCCCTTATTTATCTAGTGGCTAAATGTACTCCAGGCAGCCAACACATGAAGCTTCTGTTCTGCCAAGTCATGACCTGATGAGTATTAACCTGTTTGCAGGAAAGAACACCTTCATTTTTATGGCATTTGCATTCCTCACAGAATCACTGACTATGAATAACATTGCCATGAACTAGGTGTAGGAGGAGGAGGAGGCTAGGCTCTAGCCTCCTCCCCCTAGACCACCAGCCAGCACAGCTCACAGGGACATTAAAAGCACCACTAAGACATTTCAAATAAAATTTCCCTGAAAACATTATTAATAGAATTAATGTACCTACCCCCATAGCTAAGTACACATAATCAAACTTTATTTTATAAGATGTGATGCCTTTATTAGGACTTAGGTTGGTTAGAGATATGTATTCTTTCTCTCTCTTTTTCCTCCTTGCCACTCTGCTTCTCTGTTTCTTTTGAATCTTTTGGTATAATTTGTTAACGGCCTATAAATCTGGGCTAATATCCTATATTCTGCTCTACACCTCAGTTACAATCAGTATCATGACCCAGATCTAAAAGTATGTCAGACTCCAAAAATCAGGATAGTTGCTTAAAAGTCATCAGGGCTTTTGATGTCAAATTTTATGTTAGCCTTGTTTTCTGAGCCTCACTTGGAACAAGATACGTTTTCAGGTTTTTCATTAGAATGAGGAGATTTCTTTAGAAAATGAGATTTTCTCCAAAATTCAAGGTGTTGAAGAAAGCATTTTAAGACTTACGGTGAGATTGTAGATACTGATAGTACTGATGCCTGTTAATATGGCACAACTCTCAAAATCTCACTAAGACCTCCAGGGCAATCTAAAATTCAGAGGGAAAGAGGTGGATATCTCTATGCATACCGCCTCCGCAATAGGATGAATTTCTTCTCCACGTTCATTGCCTGTATCACCATAGACATAGGTGAGCACTCTAGCCATTTTCACTGACCTGCCATTATTTTTTCATACTTCTATTGTAGTTATTTGATGTGGTGAAAACTATTTAATAGCAGACTGAGCCACTTAGTCTGAAAACTGGGAAAATAAGGTTACATTAAGTGCTTCTGTGGAAAAAAAAAAATTACATGTTTAAACTTCAAGACTTCAAGTTTACTGCATGTGTGTTCATCAAGTATATTAATACTTACTTCAACATTTCTTCTTGTCAATACGTCCCATAGGACAATCAATACTCAGAATAGAAACAAAAAAACAACCTAGGGAAAAATAGAAAGGTGTAAGGAATATGTTAACAGGAGGAAATACTATGATTTACACAAGGAGAACTCAGTCCTACATTTTTATTGCATCACTCAAGTAGAAGATTGAAGGGGGGTGGGGGGGAAGAGGATGAGCCATCATTTTTTTTTATGTTTGTTTTGAAAATTGTTCATTCCTCTGAGCCCTAAGTTCGCTTATGTTACGCTAAGTCACTAAACAGTCACTCCCCAGATATGTTTCTGCTCTTCTTACTTCCTCAGACTGGCCTTCTTCAGGGTCATATGAAGTCAGAGACTGACAGTGTGAGAGCTGAATCAGAGATGCTTGGCTTCTTTCAGATTTGTGATTCTGAAAGGGTTTCCTTGTGGAAGGAGAAAGGCAAAACCGAGACAGGTTAAAGATGGAACTTGATCTCCTTCTGAAAGGAGATGTACAATGTCCTAGTCCCAACAAGGACTGCAAAGATACTCTTGAGTATTTCCGTATAGCAGTCCAGGCAGTACCTAAAAGCCTAGTGATGGCAGCAGGGATTGTATTCACCTGGACTTATCCTTGTCTGTTTACCTGTAATCATGGAGGTACAAAGCTCACTGCTGACTCCAAACATGCCTAGGAAGCTTTGGTAAGTAGAAAATTCTTGGGCGTTTTTGTTGTCAGTGCTGAATTCCATGACTCTACTAGTTTCTGACCCACCTGTTTTACAGCTAGACTGTGACTGTGAGTATGCGAGCTGCAGTTGCACATTTGATGTTTCCTTGTGAGGCTGCAAGACCAGAAAACTGGAATAACAGCTAAATACTTTAATTACATGATACATTAGTACATATTAAACATTTGAATCCGAATGGACACATTTACAAGTGGCTGGCAAGAAATTGAGTTTGAGCCCCCCCAAATGGGAACCGTTCCAAAAGCAGGCACTTTACCCTGGCTGCCCCATCACTGGGAAAGGACTTCCCACTAAAGAAAAGGAACACTTCACCTGTGCAGGACACTCTGCTGACATTTGTAAAAGCAGTTACTGATCTGACAACATTTCAAAGCCACCAAAGTACCTGAGAGAGCAGGGAAAGACATTTCAGTTAATAGAACAGCATAGTATAAGTAGGGCTTAGATAATATCTGGCTATTTCTCCTGTTTAAGTGGAGGCATTTCAAAATTCCATTAATACTGGATGTAAACAGTTAATTTCACACTCTACAGGCAGTGCTGATGGAGGAAGGCACGCACATCACACACAAGCGCTCCAGATGGAATCTTCACAGAAAAAAGTCCTTTGATCTAATAGCTGAAACATACACTATTAAGTATTAATTTTTAAACTATGAGGAATATTGCTATCCATTATGGAAAGAACTATTTTTAAGATAGACAACTCCTTGCCCAAAAAATAAATGACATTTAGATCCAAAAAATGAAAAAGAAAGGAATACATTCAATCTGTAATTTTTCTACCAAAAAAAGATATCTAGGGGTGCTGAAAATAGTCCAGACCTTCACAGGCTTTCCATGCAGCATTTGTCTCTTCAGAAAACCATGTGAATGTGGAGTGGATAGAAGCACTGTATGGCTGGTATAATATTTGCATGAAAGTATGTTAGCTTGACTTTTTGTGAAAAGTAAGCTAAGATAGTACTTGAAGTGAGGATAGTTGGCAATGATATGTGATCTCTGGTCTTTTTAAAATATTACCTAAAGAAATTTGAAGGCTTGTTCATAGAATTTGACAAAAGAATTTACCCCAGCAGTGAAATGTTAGTTATATGTGATCCACGGATAGCACAAGGTTTAGGTATTGTAAGAAAAGGTGTGTTGTAAATTTGTGATCTTAGCAAAAGAGTTAGGTTTAAACATGTCACATAAAAACTCAAAGACAATGAAAACTTTATTTCACAAGTCAGCTGCATCATTAATTCTGGTGTTCATGGAACCACCTCTGTTTTCTTAAAGCCTAGAGCAGGGCTACATGTCTGTATATGTATATCTAATGTACATATGCATGTATATATGCACATATACAGTGACAGGATATCACAGAGATGAGCAGATCCATAGCCAACATTTTCAAAGGTATTCCCAATGATTTGATGTATTTGGGTTATAGTGTTGAAAGGAAAGGACTTATGTAAGTAGAATATAATCAGGGAAAAAGAGATCATGATTGTAAGATTTATTCTAGCTATTCTTAATTCTTAGTTATTCTTAGCATTAGCTATTCTTAGCCTAAGATTATTCTGAGCCTTAAAATGAGTTAAGAGATCTGGCCCAGGGGAATTATTTGAGTTATTTAGGCTGAAGGAGAGGGAGGCATAAAAACTCTCCAACCTGTGGACAGATGAAGCTGCAAAGTCCCAGATATCTCAAACAAGTATGACAAGGCTCATAGGAAGAGGCAGTTTACTAAGCTGATTGACAACACTGGAATGAGAAGAAGCATCATACATGTGACGGGCTGGTGCTGCATCCCATCAGGTGGCACCTTTTGCCGCTCTGAGCCGAATTTTACCTATGATGCATCCCAAAAGCAACTTCTCAAGTCTTATCTGCGAGGACAGCCGCAGTGGCTCTTTCCCTGTCATTCCCGTTACTCCTTGGAGCTTTGCCATGAAATCCCAAGTAGAGCGGCACATGTCATGCCACCCCACCACACGCTCCTGAAAGCCGCCCTGGACATCACATCCAGCAAGCAATAAAGGGCAGTTTGAAGGCGGCCAGCTTTGGAGCAGCCATTCCTCCCACCTCCTCTCGCCAGGCCAGGGGGGGCACCCATCTAAAACGGTGGGGAAAGCGGTTTCCGCGGCTGAGCAAACCCCCACAGGTGCTGTTCACACGCAGAGCTTCAAAGCGCTCGGGGCAAAACTAGGTGAGAAAACGCCGGTGCCTGTCGGTGGCGAGAAACCAGAGAGAGTCGCGGGGGGGGGCGGGCGGCTCCGCGGGGCGCGAGGCGAGGAGGGCGGGGCGGGGCCGCGGGGCGGGGCGGGGCGGAGCTCAGCTGGCGGGCCCCGCACGTGCTGGGGAGGGCGGGCAGGGGGGCTTCCTGTGGGGAGCGGCGCCCCGGCTCTCGCCGCTGAGAGGGACCCGCTGCTGCCACCGCCTCTCCGCGCAGCCCGACCCGCCGCCGCAGAGAACCGTGCCCAGGCTCCGTAAGTGTCGCCCTTCTCCCGCCTTGCCCGTCCTCGGGACCGGGTGGGCCAGGGGTTGGGAGGAGCGCCGCTGCCGGGGCCTCTCGCCGGGCTCGGCCCTGGGGGCGCGGGGGCTCCTCCGCGTCCGAGCCGGGCGAGAGGCCCCGGTGTGAGGCTGGGGGGGGCTCTGACCCCTGGTCGCCGTCCCCACCAGCGCTCGGCTGCTGCGGCTGGGGACGGGGCGGGGGATGCCGGGCAGAAGGGGAGAGGCGCCCCCGAGGGCTGCTGGGCTCCCCTTCTGGTCCTGGGGTAGCCTCTGCTGCTACGGTAAAGTTTTGGAGGTGTGGATGGGTGAAACTGCCCTCCCTGGGCTGCCGACAAGCTCGCTCGAGTGCTGACTTGAAAAATCCGGGCGGGATTTTACGGCACCAAAGGATACAATCGCAATGCAGGCTCAGTTCTTCAGCCCAATGTAAGACGCTGGGGAAAGAAGCGTCCGTGGGTAGCACGAAGCGGGGGCAGCTCCCAAACTGCTGTAAAGCAAGTTTAGGAAACATGAGGTTCTTCCCTTCTGCCAACTTTGCATAGAAGTGTGTCTGAAGTATATGTCATCGGGTGTGTAATGCTACTGGCAGCTGCAGAAAGCTAATCCAATTAAATAATGTTTAAAATATCTGAGGCAGCAGAACAAAATTCTTCATTTTAAAATATTGGTTATCACTTGGGATTTATGACACCGGTTGGATGACAGAGTGGTATGGATCGGATGCCAGTTTTGCACCTGGGTGAATGCCATTAATTCAGCTGAATTAAGTTAGTTTGGGGGGAGCAGGAGGTAGCACACCACTTGGTTCTGACAGTGAGTGTAGTTTCTGCTGATTGTTGTGCCGATGCTTAGCACATCATTCCAGTGGAAGTAACGTACCTGTGGAAGGGATAGAACTTTCCTGAAGTTTGGCCCAAGCTGTGAAAGGAACTCCTTCAAGTGTATGCTCTGCTTCAAGTATATTAATAACTAACATGCATTTATTTTAAAAGCTTTCAAACACATTTCTCTTTGTATTCTTCCTAATTAAAACCAAAACAAGTACATTGAGAGGCATTCAGATGTTTCAGAGATGGGGAATGTAAGCCAAGGGATCATAGTATGTAGAACTTGTATATACTGAAATGAGTTGGTGGTAGTTTGTTTATGCTAGAAAGACAAAACCAATTCTATGAAAACTTCATGTAGACACTGTGCAGATTCAGTACACAGTAGATCTTGGATTAGAATTTGGATTACACAGTGTGGAAAATGTTTTGAGTTCTGTTTTTTGTTACCTAATGGCATTAAAACGTCAAAAGTAACAGTAAAAATAGGCATAAGGCCTATACAAGACCTGAACTTGTTTTCACTGACGTCTAGAATGTACTATATAGACAGGAAAAGACATGGTGTCTGGCCTGCTCCTGTAAGCAGGTGTCCACTGCTGCAGTTGATTCCATTTGACATTACCCTTGTCCACACAATTCTTCTAAACCCCACTGGGTTCTGATTCAAATTGGGACAGGAATAAAACAACCCCACAGAGACATAAGTAGCCGTAATATCTTTTGAAAGGTGCAGTGACTTTTTGTGTGAATGACATACATTTTTAGTTTTTTGCCACATGTTGTGATGAAGATTATCCATGGATGCAGTAAATCTTCTAACTGGTGTTAGTAAAACATCTTCTGGTTCTTCAAACTTCACTTTGTGAGGTTTTAATGCAATGAAGTTTTGATCCCAAAGCTCAGTATATTGGCTAGCATGTGTATGCATAAATGGTCTGACCAAGGTTTTTGACCTCAATAAAAAGGTACTTGATAAGATTCATGAATATGTAGCTGCTTCTAGCTTTGTACACATTGAATAAATCAAAATCAGTTTCAACTTACTTCATAAATTAATGTATTTAGCATATTTTCAGACTGTCTGTATGTAATTCTAACTTTTCATAAGCTAAAGATTCTAGCTAACAAGGTACTTAAGGATGACAATGAATTTGGAGTCAACGTGTTAAATTATTGATGCCATTTATTAGCTGCTTTAGGAGGGATATTTGCTATATGAATATCTTGGTATAATAAGTGGCAGTGAGTACAAAAAGAGAGGTAAGAAAAAAGGAGAATAATAATTTAAAACTTATTTTCTAAGTGTTTTGGCAACAATGTATTTTGAAGGAGGAGGCTTCTCTTTGTAGATCAGTGGTTGCCGTTGGCTGTTACAGTGACTAAAACCAGGCGGAACTCCTGGGTAGGTGTGTTGGATACAGGGATCAGCAGCTTAGAATTCCTCTAGGTGGAGATAATTGTAAAAAACCCATGTATCTTAAATGAAATGATGTGAAACTTTAGTTTTACAAGGGTAGGGACCAGAAACAAGGTAGAGACTAACTCTGCAACTGTGGGGGAAAAAAACCCACACGTCAGCTGAAGTCAGTGTGGTCTTTAGCTTCCTTGAAAATACACATTGCTTCTGCCTTCCAGCTTGTATGCACTGCAGAGTAACTGAGAAATGTTGTGATGTGTTCATTGCAAAATGAGATATATTGAAAGGTGCTGTAAAGGTTTAGTTCCTCCTTTTGTGCATTGGCAGATTTTTGTTCATTTTGCAGTCAATTTTGTGTGTGAGACAGAGGTGAAGGAAGAGGAAAGACTGCAAATGATCAAAAAGGAGCTTAAGCTAAATCTCATTCCCTAAGGTGGTATAGAGGTTATAAAATCATAAAGCTATCTCAGCTTTACTAATATACCTTTTCATCATCTTCACCTGTGTTGGTTCTATAGGTATTTTGGCATCTGTCCATCATGATACAGGTATCATATGACACATACACACAAAAACCCCAACCCCACAACAAACCCTGGCGTGCTTTTCTGGTTTGCCTGCTGTCCTGCTTTTAAGCAGAATTCTCCCCAGCTCATAGGATGACATACTTCAGAGTACAACCCTTTAGGGAATTTTTTTTGTGTAGGCCATATTAGGTAGGGCATTAACGTAAATGATAGAATGCATTGTAAGCTACAAGTCCTGTCTTTGACTTATTGTTCATTTTTGATACTAGAATGAGAAATTTTCTCCCATTGCTTTTCCCTTCTTCCCTCTGGTACTTCCCAGGCAGTTAGTGATCTGTGAATGCCATATAGCCAAAGATGTAGAAAGCAGCTTGCAATGCATTTTGTACATGTATTTGTGACTTTAAAGCAGAACTTCATGGGCTCACAGTAGCTTTTTATGTACTAATATATTTTTACAAATATTTTTTATATGCTGCTGAAATTATTTAAAAAAAAACAAACTCGGAGTCACGTTTATGTGTCTAAAAGTTCTCATGTATCTGAAGGCGCCCAGCTTCATGGCACTTTTGCCATTTATCACGTTGTCTTTGATCCAGCGGTGTCACAGTACAATTCTGATCCTCCGTCTTGTCAGTACTTCAACTTTCTGTGCATTGTCCAATTGGGGTAAGAACCATCCTTGTTCCACCAGTTCAGTAGCTAGATAATTTAGTATTGGTAAGTCAAGGGACAAGGCTGTTGGAAGCAAGTGGTTCAGCTTTCAGAAAATGACAAACGTGTCCTCCTCTCTGCTGGGAAAAGCGTTTGTGTAAGTGATCTGCCACTACAACTCCAGTGAGAGTTATAAAGGTTACTAGTAAAGTGACTTCTGGGATTCCTAAGTTGAGTCATAGCTGACAGTCATCCAAGATCTGCAATATTATCTTGCCTGATCTCAAAGTTGTAATCTATCTGAGTGGACGTACTCCAAGGGGAAGATCATTTAGAAATGCACTGAATGTTGTCATTGTCTTCATGAGTTCCGCATAGGGTTGCATGTATGTGGAATGCGAGATTTCCAAATCTATGCAGGGTTTTGATGAGGAAATATATTGCATATGCTTGACAGTAGGATGACTGGTTAGCTCAGGACATCTAGTTCTACACAGCTGGAGAAGAAATGCACTGTTACTTTGAAAAAGTGTTCTGCTTGGAAGATTATTGTTTCATAGATCTCTTAATGTCAAGATACGGAGTTGTTGCAGGTCGTACATGGATATAATTTAGTTCCATCAGTCTCACTTGACCATGAACCCCTGTAGAAATGAGGGTGGGCAGGTTGTGACAGTCTAAAAAGTCTAATGGCTGGTGTTGGGTCTGTATTTTTTGAATGTAACTAGGGGAGAGGTGCTACTAGAGTAGCATACAGAGACAACCATCATATCTACGTTTTCTTCTCTGTGGCCATTAAGATTTTGTCCTAGACTGCACAGACTCCCATGTATGGGTGGTGGTTGTGTATACATGTATGACCCCCCAGCATGTTACAAAGAACTAAGCATTTAACTAGAGTAGAATATTAGTATAGTTCAAATTAATAACAAAGGCCCTCACAAATAAACTATACATTCATATATCATAAATTAATAGATCTCAAATCAATAGATCTCAAAATGTAGCCCAAACAGCAATGAACATTTGAATGGTATGGAATAGCAATGGCAGGGACACCACAGCACTGAGAACAGCTAGCTACTCTAGCTTGCGTTATGGCTTCTAGAAACAGCACAACACTATCTAAAACTAGTTTACATAAGAATCCAGGCCATAGAGTGACGTCTCCAAAACTTATTTTGGAAGGGCAGAGTCTCTTATTAGTGACTGAAAGGCTGCACGCATCTGACAAGTAGAAGTAAACCAGGCACACAGGAAAATAATGAAAGCAACAATCATATATAAACCATAACATTACTTTCATGCTGTTTACAGACTCTGGTTCTTCTTCAATCTCAGTTTTTAAATTACCTTTTCCTACCACCCTCAGTAGTTAATGCAGGTGACCTGCAAAGACCTCTGTGCAGTTGCTAGAGAAAGGTGATGTTTGGTGCCTTCGGTTCCCTGTGACAACTCATGAGAAATGCAGCAGAGTGCACACAGCCGCTGCTGCTTCTGATAAGTAATTGGAAGAGAGTGAGTCCGTGTTGGTGATTCAGTGTTTCATTGTAGCCCCCTGTATCATTAATGGCAGGGTAGGTTTGCCTCTTTGTGAGGGTTTTTAGAAGCCTTGTGTGGCTCTTCTCACTGAATTACCTCATTTCTGAATATAATAATATTGTCAGATGTACTACCAGAAAGAGACAGTACTTGACTGGATTAATCCAATTGTACTGGTTACTGGAATTTTGGCAAGCACTGGTTTATCTGCTGTAGAAAGGTGGCAAAAATGTAGATAGGTGTCAACTGACAAAATCCAGATGAAGACATTTTCTTCATAGATTTTATGCAAGGAGATTACCTAGGAATCATTTGTCAGTTGAGATTGGACTGAAGGAAAAGATAAACTGTACCAAGTGATTTTGCCAGACATTACTACAGTCTTCTGTGTTTAATATACTTCACCTGTGCTTTTTGCTTTCCAGAATAAAGTGTTGGGTTTTTTTTGAGAAATGTATGGAATAAATTTATTTTTGCTTTAAAGAACATTCTTCTATATATGGAGGGAGGGAGTTGGATTCAATGCAATCTGATCTTCATTTCCTTTACTGTAAAAACAGTGAACGATGCGGATAACTTATTCTATAGCTGTGTGAATTCATGTAGCTAATCCCTGGTCCTTGCCCATTTTGTTTGAGGTTAGTTAGGTCTTTGTCTGGAGTTTAATTGCAAGCTGTTTGACATGATGGGAAAGCGATTGTGTTTATTTTATTTTGTTTGTGCAGTACCATGTGCATTGTGGTTATGGAATAAATAATAACTGAAGTGGAATTTGGAAGGAATTGTTTATTGTCCTCTTCTCAGTTTCCTTAGATTGAGAAACATCTCCATATTAGTTAAAGAAAATGTAACATTTGGATATTGTGAAGATATCTGATTACTCCTGTGAGGATTTAATTGCTCTGAATCCCCTGAGTGATTTGGTGTAACATGGGTTTCATTCTGCCCTTGAATGTTTTGGGGCTATCATGCAGTTGAGAGAAAATAATGGGATGTGACTTGCCATGAAATACTTTCAGCGCTGTGAATTAGATGAAAAAGCTTGTGGATATATAGAATTAGCATGAATGTGTGATTCTTTTCAGAGGTCCAATGCTTCAGTGTGCTTTTTACAAGCAGTAGTTTAGATGACTAGGCAACATTTTTGATCCTTGTAATGATAGTCTAACTTGTTTTAAGGTTTAAAGCTAACACTAAGTATTTGAGTGCAGTCGGTTGCAAAATTTAATTGTCCTGTTCTGCTGTAAGGATTTGAAAAGAGGGAGAACTTTTAAGGGTAGTACTGAAGAAACATGTATCAGGAAATGTCAGGTTTGTTGTGAGGAAATTGTAGGCCAGCAAAAATTCTTACGTGTTTTTGCAATAATACGTACATGGTAATATAAGTTCTGCCACTGCTGTTTTTCCTCAGCGATGTGTTTTTAGAAAATCTGGATGTGTTACACCTAAGCACTGCTTACCAACCTGTGTCCACTCTCGTTCTTTGTGTAGACACAGGGAAGTGGCCTGGGAGGTTACCGACAAGGAGGGGCTGTTCTGCAGATGTAAGGAGGTCTCTTCCTGTGTGAAAAGGGAAGTCCTGAGCTGGGGGCTTTCTTCAGGAGTGTTTGTAGAAGGTACCTCTTAGATCTATGAATTTGTTTTAAAAAAAAAAAAAAAATTTCAATAAGGCATGATTATGAACTAAGTAAATTGATATGCTGAAAAAGTAATAAGAAAAAAATTGTGGTTATCTAGATCAATAGAAGATCCAATATAAAATTCAGTTATGTGAATTACCAAGAAGTACATAGTACTTGGTTAGAAATACCACATAATTTGCAATTATTGTATTCACTGTCAGATGGAAAAGTCCAGAGAAGTTGAAATTAGTACTTCTTAAAATACCATCTGTGAGGAGACTTCACAATTGTATCTAACAAGCCTGCTTTGGGGTTTTCATTGTTTTAAGGTGACCTACGTACCTGTCCTTGCCATCTCTTAAAATGTATCTTTTCCTTTCTGTTAGTTTAACTCTGTGCCCTGTTCTGAATTGGCCCACATGGTTACTGTGAGTAAAGATTAAATTGTCTTTTCAAATTACTTCATAAAGTACTTTGATTCCTAAGGAAGCCTCAAAGGTGAGTTGCTGTTTCTCATATTCTCACAGCGCTGTCTTTCCCATTTCCCAACTTATTTTTCAGTGCAGTGGAGCCTGCTACACTTCATGTTTACATCAGTTCATGTGGAATAATTTGATTGTGTGCAGAGAATTGTGCAGTTATAAACAAACTATGCCTACAGCCCCATACCCCCACCATGCTGGAGCTAAAAACATGTTTGGAAATGGACTTACTAGCTTGGGATGCCCTTGACAATAAAATAAATAGCTTAGAGTCTCACAGTGGACACCGAAATTATTTAAATGCGTACTTCTGCAGGAACAAGTTGTTAATGAATATGTTTTCCCATGTGGAAGGTACTGTGACTTCACAATGTGTTTTCTGCTTCTTTCTTTGTTGAGCTTATTTCTTTTTAAACTAAAAGCAATACAGTGTTAGATATTGCTTGTTTGTTCAACAGCAACAATACTAATAATTTTGTTTTGCTGAAGTGTATGACAGTCACATTGGAACCGGAGTTCACAGATGCTTTAGGCCAAGATCATAATGAAGACTAGCCCATGATCTTCCACTGCCCTTCCCAAACACATAGATACTCTGAAAAAACATACATTTGGATTTTAGAGGTTAGTTTTATTGTAGCACTGCCAATTACAGTATGAATTTCATATATGACTTTCCTACCAGTCTTGCTTTTTGTTCATTTCTCCACCTCTGCTTAGTTTCACCTGTTCTCTTCTGAATGTCCAACCTCTAAAATTATACAATGTATTTGTAGGAATTACACCAGCCTACTATTGTTGAGACTCCTTTAGATTTTCAGACAATTAGTGGTTTTCAGGAGTTAAAAAGTAGTTGTTCGTATGTTATTTGGAGAAATCTCCTTTGTCCCATGAAAATGCCATTTTCAACATGGTAGTAGAGCCTGATACTGAAATACCATTTGCTATGAGATGTTCTGGTAGAACAGCAGCAAGGTAGTAACTGTCTTGAGTTTGGCATGGTAGAGAGAGAAGAGACTGTGAGGGAAAAATCAGCTCTGCAACATACTTTCCCTAAATGAAGGAAATCTGTTCTAATTGTTTCAACATTTATTCCTTAGTGGGCTGGTGCTTCTGGCTGCCCAGTCCAGAATTGTTTGCAGTCTCCCATGCAATGTCCAACTATTAGAAATATTTTATTAGACTATTTTAATGTGTTACATGCATGTGTGTTATTCTGAGGCAATTAGTTTCAACATCAGACTTAATAATCCCATTTGTATTCTTAATTGGCCCAGATATAAACTTTTAGAAACCTTCCTGCAATTTTGTAGTACTCTGTAAAGCCTTCTATGGTGTTTAATTGCCTATATATTCCACCTCATTAGTTGTCTAAGCAAATAATTTTGGATTGGTATTAAATGATTTTTTTTTTTTCCTGTTTGACTGTTTTTCTGTCCTATGTGATAACAGATGGGTTGCACTTAGTTCAATGAACCAGATTCAAAAAGAGCAGAATTTGCGGTAAAATATTGTTGATGCTGCATTTTTATCCACGTGCAGTAAATTGTCAGCTTTCTGATTATGTAACGTGAATGTTTACACTATTTCATTGTAACTAATTAAAATGTATCCACTACGGTCTGTGAAACAAGCCGCTTTCCTGGTCTGGATGGGCTCACAGGTATAGTTTGTGCCTTTCTTACTGAAGCCGCGTCAGCATAAGCAGCTCTTTGTTTGTGCTCCAGGCTGCTAGCTCTTGTTCCTGATGGCTTACTAACCATCCCTCTGTGCCTGCACAGCTGTTTGTGGGACTGTGCAATGAACTGGATTAGGAAACGAATTCATTTTTTTCCCTGGGATACTTTTGATTAAGGATCAGTTCCCTGTTCCACTTTATCTCATGGCCACACACATGGCTGTGCAGCCACAACTAAGGGATGGACACAGAAGACAGAATAGACTAAGCCGTATGAGCTGCTTAAATTGTACCACATTGGGATAAACTATTGAATATGTTCCACATGGCTGTAAAACATACAGTAACTGCTCTCTGATTTTTGTCTTTCCTTTCTTTTAGACCATCATCTTCTTTTAACTGGAGAAAGCATAAGTTGTAAAACTTTGGTCATAGGAGTGTGTTATTGCTCAAACTTTTGAAGGCTGGGCATTTAGAATCATACTTTTTCTGCAACATAGGAACTCCTGTAGAGTTCAGTTCTGTGGTTCCATTCCTTTGGAAAGGAGCTAATGAACGTAATAATTTTTTAATCAAGATTATCTCACTTACCAAGTGTGTTTTTGCCCATGCTCTTTTAGACTTGCTTGGTAAATGACTTGTATGTGAAACTGGTTTTGGTTGGCTTTTTTTCATGAAGGATTTTGGATAGTTGCTTCTATGTATCTGCTACATGTTTACTATAAGTGTAGTTCTGTTACTGCATATTTGACCTGATTCTGGTCTCTGCTTGGCATTGTAAATAGGAAATATTTTCATAGGAACCGGTGAAATTACCAAAGTTGCAAAACATCCCTTTTCTTCCCCCACCCCTCCTCACGCACTCTCTCAACCCTCATTTGCATTTATTAGTAGGCTATTATAAGCTATTAGGTTCTTCAAAATTATTTCCTTGTGCCAGTTTATGAAAACATGCAGTATTACTGTATATTTGTCTGAACAACTGCATGATGATTGGTACAAATTACTCCTGTAGAGAATGGTGAGTGGGATAAGTATTTTCCTTTAATCTACAACAGGCAACAATGAAATCCAGTATTTTAGCATGGCTGAAACCTAGGTAATAAAAGTGTGGGTTTCAATGTTCCATAGGGTTTCTAGGGATTTGATAAAAAACATTGCTGATAACACACAGTCAAAACAGTGAGCTGGTTAAATTACAACTGTTTGCAAATAGCAGAAAGGCAGCAGAAACACAGAATGATGTGAATTGTGCTCCTAGTGTTCCCCAGAGGGGACAGCTTGGGGTTGGAAGTGGTGACTGAAAAGAAGCCTTGAACTATAAGCTACAAAGCTCACTCCTTGTCCTTTGACTCCCACTATGTTCAGGGAAACAGGGCTCTAGAAACGCACAGCAGGGCATGTGAGATATGTGACACTGAATTTCTCTACCTTGCTGAAGGAGATTGCAAACCCTTGAAAACATCTGAGTCAAAAGGGAAAATTGTAGTAGCTGGTGGAGCATCTGCTTTCTAGGGAGACAAACTTGCAAGTGCTCTACATAGAATCTTCTTTGATGGTAAACAAACCCATTGAAAAATTCACCCAAAGGCTAGAGGAAGGCCTGAAACAGTGGTATATAGCAACTTTTATTCACAGAGCTACTTCTGTGAAGTGGCTTTCTCATAAACAATTAGCATGGCTGCTGGCTAGGAAGTGAAGAACTTTTGCATTTCTCTTAGCAAATTTAGCAAGCAGGAGTTTGGGAACAACAACAACAAAACGTTCACAAAACTCCACCTGGGAAATAGATCTGTGAATTGGATAGGCTATAGGAATTGTCTGCCTGGATGTGGAACTGCAGGGAACTTGGATAAGGCTGAATATTTTACCACAGTTTTCTATTCCTGAGGCCCAGGAGGGGGAAGGTTGGATTGCCCCATCAGAAATATTGCAGTGCTTGACATGAGCATTTTTTTGTGACGGATACAGTTCTGCTGAAATTTGTTCAGTATTGCTGTTAAATTAGGTAAATTACTGGGCAAATCAGAAAGATAACTTTTTGAGCACGGACTCTGAGGTAAGAACCCTCCAGTTCCAGGAACTGATGAGGGAGTTAACAGAAGGAGTCAAGCAGATCAATTCATGGCTCCAAGTCTGGTGTTACTGGCAGGGCTTTGGGTTTTTCAATCATGGGTTGGTATACACAACATCAGGTCTGCTGGCAATAGATGGGATACACCTGTCTCAGAGGGGGAAAAGGATCCTGGGGCAAGAATTAGCAGGGTTCATTGAAAGAGCTTTAAACTAGACTGGAAGAGAGATAAGGATGTAAGTGGGCCTGCTAGAAATAATCTCAGGCGAAGCATGCCAGGGTTTGTAGGATGGTGTGCTGGTGAGGACCCTTGCTCTACCATTTCAGTGGAGGTATGTGCTGGAGAGAAATGATACAGCAAAAGACACAAGGGTTCTTGATAAGTTAGAAGCCACGGAAACACATGAGAATGGTCAGGTAGAAATTAGGGCTTCCACCCACAAAAAAGTGTCAGGAACGTTAGCCCAACTGAAATGCATCTATACTAACGCATGTAGCACGGGCAACAAACGGGAGGAGCTAGAAGCCATGGTGCATCAGGAAAACTATGATATAATATCTATCACAGGAACGCAGTGGGATGTCTTGCACGACTGGAGTGCTGCAGTCAACGGCTAGAAGATCTTCAGAAGGAATAGACAGCTAGCAAGTGAACCTATCAGGGAAGGAGCCCTACTGGACCTGCTCTTTGTGAAAAGAGAAGGACTTGTGGGTGGTGTGAAGGTTGGAGGCTGTCTAGGGCACAGCAATCATGAAATGATTCTTAGAGAAGTAAGGAGGGGGGCCAGCAGAACTGCCACCTTAGACTTCTGAAGGTCAGACTTTGACTTTTTTTAGGAGACTGTTTGACAGAGTCTCTTGGGAGGCAGTCCTGAAGGGCATAGGAGCCCAGGAATGCTGGA
>JAVSBS010020042.1:0-15029 GCA_033124195.1 Coracias cyanogaster
AGGGATGGTGACTCCACCACCTCCCTGGGCAGCCTGTTCCAGTGCCTAACCACCCTCTCAGTGAAGAATTTCCTCCTCATATCCAATCTAAACCTCCCCTGACGCAACTTGAGGCCATAAAGAAAACACTGTATTTCTATCTGAAAAATAAAGCAAAAGCAGAAGACCTTTCTCCAACCCTGAGTTACTATTCACACTGTCCGACAGCCAGTTAGGTTCCCTGAAGTCAGAAGATGCTTTTCCTTGCTCACAGCATAAGCACATGGCATCGCACGAGGTTAAGAAACAAAGTTCTTTGCTTCTACCAGGGAGTCTCCCAATAACCACAACAGCTTTGGTTCCTTAATGAGCAGAAAACATAGAAGATATTTAAAAAATGATGCAGATAATGGGTAAAATTTTTGTATTTCAGCATCATCCTTTTTACAGCAAAGAAAACTTTTATCCCCAGGCTTCCTTTTCCACATGCTAAGTCCTTCCCTACCTTATCCATAAATTGGTTTAGGGTGTAAATCAGCCCGAAATCTGAAGCCATGTAAAATCTACCTCTCTTAGCTCCCAATTCACTGGAGTTTTAAAATTAATATCTTATTAAAATGTGGTTTTAAGCTAGTCATTACTGAAGCTATTGAAGTCACGAAGAACACACGCACAGGTCTGCGCATCCCATACCTGATATGTACATCCGTATGTACACATACATAACGTGTACATTCATACGTACGCATACACAAACATGTCAGGTTGCAGGATTCGTCTAAAAGAGTCCCTCGGAAGAGTCCTATTGTTGAATGATGTGAAAACAAGATTACATCTATGTACCAAAAGACTGTCATTGCTTGTCACGGTACTTAGCCAAGCCATTTTTCAAAAAATGTCATTAAATCACCACCTGATGTACCTCTCCACAGGACTGGAAAGGTGATATAAAATAAATGTTGCATTCTGCTGCCTTCCTTTCAGCCAAAATTGCCAAACTCCACAGGTGAGCGCAGGTAACGTCTGAGCTTCAGGCCTGAGCACGGACAAGCTGCCGAGCTGCTTGGCTGACTGCTCCTATCCCGCAGTGAAAGCTCTCTGGCTGTCATTCAAGAGTGGTCACCAGATTTAAATCTGGTAGAATTTATTGTATAACATAATTTTCAACTGAAATAAAATACTATTAAATAAGAGATTACCATGGTGACGAAGCAAGAAATAGTTCTGTGTCATTTCAAATGTGAATAATATAATTTTCAGAAAGTGTCAATGTGCTTGGATGGTCTCTGTTCCAAAACCAATCCTGAGCCTGGTAGCTAGCTATAATAACATGTTTAATAATGAAATTCATATAACTTATTGCTATAACAGATCACTGCCTGGGTTTTTTTGACGTCTGATGATTTAAATGACATTGGTTTATATTTAGTGCCGCTTTTTTACTAAATTAGATGTCCAGACAAATACAAAATAGTCCAGGAATATTTTCCTTTTTGTTTACACCACAGGAAAAGTCTAAAGCATCCAAAAGAAAGAAAGAAAGGAAGAAAAAACCAAACCACTGTTTTCAGCGGTGCCCTACTGTGCTTGTGACGTCTTTGAAAAGCTGGATTTTATTACTTCTATTTCTCTTCAGTTTTGTTTGCTGTTCTCTTGTACTTGGTTTTTGGAAGCGCGTATGCTCAAACTGTCTATTAGAACCCTGATTTAGACAAAGCTCTTTTTAAAATTTCCCTTCTATTTACAAGTAGTAAATGTTCTTCCATGGGTGGGAAAGCCAAGTTTTGGTCAACACTGAAACCCTATCTTCAGAGATTCTTTGAAACAAGATGCTAGTTAGGCGGAGAGGGAATGTGCATCTCTGAAATGAAACTCGGGTTTAGTTGAGAGTCCCAGCATCTTATACACACAGCAATATTCTATTATATATCTATCTATCTATATCTATATCTCCATGTATACAGCGGTGCCAAATGAAAGAAGATACATTATCAGAAGCAAAAACTATCTCACTAAACTACATCTATATTCGGAATTTTTCATATCCTCTTTTCAACCACAAGCAGCACCTTCAAATCAAAAAATTGTCTTATCAGAAGTAGGTTCTTTTATAATCACTGAAAACTATTCAAGCTTGAAAAAAAACTCTACCAACTGGAAAATGTTGTAGCAAATATATTGCTGCTTTTCAACTAATTCTCACACTAATTTCGGTGGTTTCTCTTGGAGATGTGTGTTTGCAAGTATTGCATACAAGCTGTATAAAATAACCAGAGGTGTTTGTTACATGAATTGTGAAATGAACAGGTGAAAATACACAATGCTTCACCTTTATATTGCTTTATGCAGCTAAGTGTAATTTTTTTAATGTGAATTAAAAATGTTTTTGAAAATTTATAAGCATGCTCATCAAAATTAAGAAACTGAGTTTTCCATCCAAGGATTTTAAAAAGAGAAATTATAATGACTTCCTGAATTACTGTTAAGTTTAAAAGACATTTTGAAAAGATTAAATACGTCTAAAAAACTTATTCCTACTTTATAGTTGGAAATAGAGGTATATAAAATAGTCTGCACGGATTAATTTTAACATAGTTTTAACTTAGGAAGTTAAGCTCCAAGAAGTTTAGTTTTAATAGGTTATTTAAAAAAAAAAAAGCTCAAGATGTTAAAATTAAAACATTAATGATAAAATACTCTTATTTTCTCAACAACAAAGGAGAGTGGAAATATGCTGGCTATACATTTAACCAACCCTTGAGCTATTTCCAAGACCAGCCTGTTACGAAACTGCGCCAATGAATAGTTAACCAGCACAAAGTTAGAGTCTACTCAGAGAAGAAAAACATTTCCCTTCTGTGCGGGTGTAGAAGACTCCAACCCAAGTGATCCTCGTCCTCCTGCTCCTGCAATACAGAATCACTCAGAGGCTACTGCAGGAGACAAAGCTTCAGCTAACATTCGGTAAGCAGAGAGAGGCACAGGAAATTCATGCCATGGTTGTGTCCCCCTGGGCAGCTTTTGACAAATTCTGGTTTTGCTCATATAGGAATGAACAAGAATTGCTTTTTTTTTTTTTTCTTCCTAATTTGCATACTTATTACAAAAGGCTCCTTAGAAGAAATTGAAATTTCTCTATTCTTATTACAAAAGACCATTTAGAAGAAAATAAAATTTCCCTTGTCCAACTTTGTAATGGGTCTGTACATAAAAGAGGACCCTCAGATGTGTTAACATGCTGCAGGCAGATCTGACCTTGCATAGGCGTTCCCAACGAGAAAGTGTCTGAAGTAATCATAGTTTGATTTGGTTCTGTCATGCTTTTAATTTTCCTGTTCTTCAGTATTTAAAATAGTCAGCATCAATTCTTGGGATATTCTGGCTTGTCTTTGATCAGCACGTCGCCTGAGGGATGGTAGAAAGAACTTAACATAGCTAAAATACCCAGAATCTCATACTTGGAACAGCTTCAAAGCATCCTTCCTTTCTTCTCTGAGGATGCCATGCGATGTAACCAAGCAGTCACTTAACAGACATAAAAATGTTCAGTCATTGGATACAACACAGCTCCAAAGAAGCAGGAAAGGGTGGGGAAAGTTTTCATTTGTGGTTTGTTTGGTTTTGGTTTTGTGGGTTTGGTTTTTATTTTAGGGGATGTTGGGTTCTTTTTATAAGGTCAGCAATTTCTGCTTTTAGCAGTGATCTAACTTCACAAAGGAGAGAAATGCTATCATTTGAAAGTGAATAAGTTATAGCGTGAAACTATAAAACAAGAACGGAGGGGAAACAGGATCTGAGAAAGGAAATAAAATTTTGAGTCCTCGTGACACCATAAAGGACTCCCTAGCATAAAAGATTCCAAGATAAGTGATTTGGTCCAATAAGCAACTTTAGCAGGAGAAAAGTGAGGCAGCAGAATATCATTTTCAGAGGAACTTCACTGTCACCTGCCATTGCAAGGTCTGGGCAATACACTGCACAGTAGCTAAACTAGACCCAAATTTGGAGAGGAAAACCAGTTTTGTATCAGTGATGTGAAACCACTGTCAGAACTGCAAGGAGAACATACTGTACAGAAAGTTCACCAAACAGAAATAATTCACTTAACCTCCTTAAGGAATGATTTAGGGGGGGGAAAAAAAAAAAAAAAAGAGTATTTAGTTCAATCTTGAGTTTTTCTGTGATGTCTTCATAGAGTCTCTATTCATTTTCTGTTTCTTTAGCACAGATTTAAGATAATGCATAGATCTATCAGCAATTTGGAATCTGTTTACTCTAAAAATGAATTTGCTTGTACAGTATTTGACACTGCAAATATATGCCCTTGGAGGAGAGGCATCTACATGTCCCAGTCACACAACTCGTTCAATTCAGGTAACTAAAGTGAATTTACAGTAAAAGGGTACATTTCATATTACTCGCTAAACACACAGGAGACAAGAACAGCTTAGAAGAGGAATAGCCAGTATGCACTTAGATGAGCCATCTAAGAAACAAATTATTTTCCTCAGCTGGAGTTGAGGAGGTGTTCCTTCTTATCTATTTGGATTTTTCATAGCTTATCTAATCAGATAGTTAAGTCTAAGCACTTAAAATTATTAGCTCTTGTGAATTATCTGGCTTCCTATTAAAAAAAATGGACAAATGAAATATTCATTCTTATTTCAGTTTCTATTAAAATAATAATTATTAGAAGTATCTTCACTTGACTACTTTGATTCAAGTTCTGTAAGACTATACCCTCCATTAATCTTGTCCACAGCTCACTGGTAATTACTGAAAGCAGGTACTGAATTAAATTTATTATCAGCTTATTCCCTACCTATTTCAAAAGGTTTTCCACCGAGTTCCAGGGGAGCGCGGCTCACTTCAGTACGTGGCTTTTCAGCACTCCCTGCTAGCACACCCAGGGAGTTTTCACCTTCTGGAGGTGGCCGCTGTTTTGTGTCAGGCACTTTCAGAGCAAGGAAGATGCTTGTGGGCTTTTGCTTTTCTTCTGGAACAATTAGTGCAGACAGTAGCTAAGACTATTATGGGCTTTCCAGATAAAGAAGCATATACAAGTAACTGTAGGCACGACAAAAAATAACTGATTTACTTAAGTGAAAACCACACCTGTGAATTTTAACACAGAGCCTGCCACGTGTAGCAGTTTGGGAGCTGTGTTATTTATAGTAGCCTGTACAGATGGCTGAGAAAAATAGTTGTTTTCTCATTTGTTTACTTGCTTTTACTCAAATGGCGATTTCTGCAGGAATTTTCTAACAAATCTTCATGAAAATATATTCTTCACGAAGGAAATTTTCTACAGGTTTTCTCTTACAAGACCAATGACAAATGTGTTTTCCTCAGAAAGTGGTGAACATCAGTATAGAGGTGGACATGAAAAGTGCAGCTGAAGTACAGCTTCGAGAAAACACTACAAACCTCAGTCAGGCCTTAAAACACAAAATTTCAGCTTTCCTTTACAAAAAGCCATGATGGTTCAACTTTTCTTCCTGACTAGAGACAACACCAACACATCTCAGGAAAGAGAAATTCTGCATTTTGAATGTGATTAATCTATGATCATGAGAATAAAAAGTTAAAGAGATACTGAGCATCACTTCCAACCTAATGAATCTCCTCTGGAGCTGCAGCACAGCAGCAGATGCCAAGTAGATGCGCTTTTCAAAATACTTATCTGAGTATTTCATCTGGGATGATGGCCATTTATTTTATTTATTAGTCTATGCGGAGCAATTTAGCTTTAATTTATTCCTTTTCAGCTAATCTGTGCTTGAGCGATTTCTGGTCCCACGTTGTGAAGAAGGTTGAGGATAAATTCTAGTTTCCTTGCCGTTATAAAACTATCATTTTTTCCCCTCCTCTCATTACAAAAAGATGGAGAGCAAAGCACATTGTATTCTTGAAAAAGGCAACGAGCATAAGATGACCTCCAAAACAAGTACAAGGAAATTTCTTAGCGCAAATGTTTTCATATTTAGAGCTACGCAAGTATTATACAATTAAAGAGGTTTGGGGTTGTTTGGGGTTGGGGGGGGGGCGGTGGTTGTTGTTTTTTCAAAGGAATATACTATTTTAGGGAGAAAAATAGTCTTTTCCAGAGATGCTTCAACATGCCCTGTACTGTCCCTTCCCCAGCAATTAAATCTGCACCACGGTCACCTCCCGCCCTGGCTTTGCTGCAGAGGACATCACGCCAGGACCCAGGCTCAGGCCACAGAGTGCTTCCCCTCCCATGCCCAGCTCCATGGGCTGCTGCTCTGGAGCGGGTTCCCCTTTGCAGGTCCAACAAAGCACCAGTCTGTTTCTAAATTCACACTTAGCCAGTTTATGTAGCTTTTAATAAAAAGCAGGGCATGCTCGTGCTACAGCTTGCTTTGTTTTCCCCAAGGTTATTTTGCATCTCCCTCTTACTTCTGCCATTCTTTGGTATCTCCTTGTTCAATCAAGCCACTTTTGCTCAGTGGGTTATGTTTTCCCACAGAGAAAACATATCAGATCTCTATCCAGGCCACAGTGGAAATCAAACATTATTTTTCATACGATGAGCTCACATCATTTTCCAAACCCTTCAAGATTCTCAGCTTTTCCAAATGTGGGAAAGCAAGCATATAAAAATTGATCGCAAGTAAAACAGAAGTAAATTCAGGTTTTCTTTTGCTTTTTTCTCTGATGACTAAAATGTATTTATGTTATTTACCTCTCTATTCCTGTTAAGAAACCTACTCTGATATTTCTAGCTTATCAGGCTCCTGTGCAAATAACGGTCCTGCTGGCTTTCCTGCAGCATCCCTCTTTTGACTGTTGGAAGCAATCTGGGAACAGCAGGAAAAGCTGTAAGCTGAGGAAAAAGTCTCAATTACAGGACATATTTTCGCAAGTGTCAATGCAATGAACATCTGGTAAACATTGACTTGGCCAATCTAACCACTGCTGCTGTTGTCAGATAATACTATGGGGTAGGAATCACTTGCTTAGGGGGGCCCTTTCAAGACTCAGTAATTTGAAGTTTATCTGAAGCTGAATATGTAGAAAAATAAAGGCATTACGCAAACTAGAGGAGGTTTTTAACAGGAATCTGTAATTTTTTCAAGAGTGGAAGCTGGCAGGTTTGTATTTCCATTTTCAGTGGTTATTACCTCCTTCTGAAGAAAAAAAGACTGATGATTTCCATTTAGGTTTATAATGTGTTTTTAAAAGCGTAATTACATATGCCAAATGTTCATCTTTGTCCTTCAGACTTTATCTAAACTCCCAGCAGGATTCGATGGGGCTTGGCATTGAACAGCAAGTGTACAACCATTTGGGCTCTGAGAAATCAGTGGAAAAGTGGCAAGAAAGTGAACATCAATTACTAATTTTGACTTTCTTCTGGAGAAGAGAGATTCTTGAACTCTTTGGAAGAATTAGAAAACTTAGTACAACAAATTATTACCACATGAAGAAACCCAAGCTAACTAAACAAGCCTGACTACAGTGTCATGTGGTGGGGCAGACTTCAATATCAGAAATAGTACAGTGTCTGGGCTAGGTTATCCCTCTAGAAAGGTTCAAAAGTTGTAAACTCTATAGCTAAAAATCTAAAAATCAATAGATGCTTTTTGGAAAGCTGGATAGACACCTTGCAGTTCATTTTATTAGGAGAGATGCCAGGAAGATTGCACCAGGCAATAAGAAAATGATTGAAGATCATAGAATCATTTAGGTTGGAAAAGACCTTCAAGATCACCAAGTCCAACCATTAACCCAGCACTGCCAAGCCCACCACTAAACCATGTCCCTAAGCTGCACACCTACACATCTTTTAAATACCTCCAGGGATGCTAAATGCAAGATCCTGTTTTTCTGCTCATTTTAAATTAATCAGCCCGACAGAAACCTTCACCTGAATATTCCATGAATATTTACCATGGCAGGGAGGTTGGATTAGATGATCTCTAGGGTCCCTTCCAACCAAAGCCATTCTGTGATTCTATGAATATGAAAAATATATGAAGTTTCCTCGTGTTGTCTCCTATACCAAGCAGAAGAAGAATACAGATTTTTTTTGGTATATTCAATTCTTTAAGGATTCTCTCTAAGTGAATTTTGGTTTATGCATCATAATATTTAGAGCTATAGGCTGAGTGACCAGTTTATTGTCATTTCCTGAAAGCGATAAGAAACAAACTGACATCATTCTGCTGCAGTAAGACACAATGCACTGAAGATAACCCGGGAGACAACAGAAAGCTTTATCAAGCTTATTGTACTCTGTTTTTATTTATTGTGGCATTTGTGACTTGATTTCAGCCTAATACGCTAATAGCATTCCATATTATAATATATCTTGTCTCAAAGATGTTTTATGGTAGCACCCTGGTATCATATCTCTGTTCTGTATTCAATATAAGCCTTGAATAAATTAGTATAAACATAAGATATAATTCCTGCTCTACATAAAGGTAAATATGCCCCACTCCTCCCTGTAACGCTAGCCCCAGGGTTGCCTAGCAAGCAAAAGGCTGTGGCCTGGTGACACTGGTCCTCCAGCCCGCCTTGTCCGAGGGGCACCTACTTCCACCAGGCTGGAACGTGCCCCCAGGAGAGGACACAGATATACAAAGCTATACTCTGATTTCTTTGAGGCATCACTGGAATTGGTAAGAGGAAAGACTTACACCCGTCTCTGTTTTTCTCAGACATTTAGCAACTGATTAAACTAGACATTTTGAACTTCAAACCAGCATTAGCACCAACGCATTTTTACTACAAGTGCCCTGATAAACCGTGTTCTTAAACCCTGGAAACTGGAAATGTTTATGTTTCACTACCCTCTTGACTGTGGAGATGGTAACTTAAAGATTAAATTTATTTTTTTTTAGCATTTAAATATTTTTTAAAGCATTTAAATAAAATCTTGGGGTTTAGGACCCCCAACTCATATGTTTAAAACATTAGCAATTTGAATCATAAAATGGGAAACAATAGAAATCATTGTCCATTAAAAAAATCTCCAGATGAACTTTTCGGAATTGATGTATTCAGCAACTGAGATGTTATTTGCTAGCCCATATATTCCTGTTCCTAGCATGCAAAAACATATGGATGTAGTTATTAGTAACCTGAAGCCGCCTTTAAATTATAGTAAATTAAATATTTTTGGACTGTCAAAATTGCTAGCCTTTCAGACATATAAAAGTAGAAGATATTGTTTGAGTGCCTTTTAGTAGCATAAACTAACGATTTTCAAGCTAGCTTGTAAACTAAAAAGAGACAATCTGTCGCAATAACGGGTAATTCAAAAGAGAAACAGTAATATTAAATATGAAGATTTAGAAATGGCTTCTTGCTCTTTCTTTACATGGTCCTTTCTCAGAAAATTATTTCATAGTTATCAGTGTGCATGTGCTTGAACAAAGACCTCGGATTTTAGTTACTGATAAAACTAGAATCAAAGTGTAAACTAAAATATTTAACTAAGAAAAAAAGCTGCTACAACTTGCACAGAGCAACTGGCTGGACTGAAGCAATTGGACACAGGCAGCAATAACAAATGGTGTAAGTCCTGTCCTGCTGCCAGCCAGAAAATCCCCAAGACTCACTTAACCTGAACTGCCATGCTGCAGGAGAGGCTGAAAGCTCTGGCAAGGCTGAGCCAGGCTACGCGCCTCTCTTCAAACTGTTCATCACCTCCCAAGTCTTAAATTGTCCTTGTTCAAGTCGGCTGGGTAATCCGTTTGCACCAGGCATTGTCACAGAGCTATGGCAGCTTGCTGGACCTGGGCCAAATCCCACCTTAGCCCTGAATGCCAGGCTGCTCTGGAGGTAAATACGGTTTTAACTCAACAGTGCTACTCCTGCGAGCACTCCAACACAACCTGAAAGCCCCATCGCATAATTGGCAGCACTCACCCTGTCACAGTTGACTGCTGTACCAAAAAGGGGATTTACGTCCCCAGAATGACCGCTCTGCTGCCAACCCCTGCACCTCCCAGGTGTGGATGCACTGGTCCACAGCAAGGAGCTATCACCCAGGTGCTGGCACATTCAGGAGCGTTACAACCTCAGGCAGCAACTTCCCCCTAGCTAAGACAAAAAAAGCCTGGAGGACATGCTCTGGCACCACTACAGTAGGCAGCTGTAGCGGCGAAGGACTGGGATGTAAAGCTGAGGGACATGTTCTTTTTGTTTTACAAGCAGGTCCATATCTGCTGAAAATGTGCTCAGCACGTTTTCCATCTGAAGACCAGTAATTACATACCTTCCCCTTCAGAAACTTGAAAAGAGTTGGAAAGCCCTCTGCTGCCTCCTTGGAGAGGCCAGTCCTGCCTGTGGTTGAACCAACTTGTCTTGTACTCCTCAGCCTTTGCCGCGAGAAAGAGAGAGGTGTGGAGCAAGAAGGGGCCATTTGGTAACAGCTGTCAGGATCAAAGCCACATCCCTCTCGACATGATGACAGAAGAAATTTTTTCCATAGGATACTCAAGGCTGTATGTGCCTTCTGGGCACATTCCTACAGCTCCTCCACGCTGATTGATCATGAACAAGAAACAGAAAACAGCTTGGACCGTGGTGGAGGGAGGAGGAAACAGTTTCAGGTCTAATTATTTTGCAAATGTTTTTTTTTCCAGACATTTTTTGAAACTTTTTCTATTCAGATGGCTTTCTTGAGACTGAAAGGTTAAAAATCTAGAAGCGAAGTAACTTATTGTTTTATTCTAGTGATATTTCACTTTCAAATACTTGGTAGCTAGTATGATAGCGTAGAAACTTCCCTTTCTGTCAATGGTTTTCTGTTCCACCCATACAAGTTTCCCTGCTATGCTAAATTTGCAGTTAGCCAAAGATACGTATTTCTGCGTTCATTCTCTATTTTAACATAAATGACTGATTTCCTCTCTTTGGTATTAACAAATATACAAGTCTGGAAAAGCTCACACTGCTTGAAAATGCCAAGATAAACATGAGAAAAAAAAACACATGCTTCCACTTGCCCCCTCCAGCTGTTTCTTGGCTGCTCTGAACTGGTGTCCAAGCAGCTCTGCTGGTGAGAGGATATGTATGTCACATCGTTGGAGCTGAGGAACGAGCAGCCTAATAGAACCTCTCGGATGGATCAGTAGAAAATAACATTATTCAAGATCAACTACACAGATCAAAGCATTTCTAACATTGCCAGAAAACTGCAAAGTGTATGCAAACGTCTATGTATACATACAATATATTTTAGAGGTTACTTACATACAGTTCAATTGCAGAAGTTTGAAGATTATGAGAAAAATCTGCTATTACTGACTGGAAGGTTCTTAACAAACTCTTCACAAGAGTTTATGGGCCTTTCACAGACATGGAAGTTAAATGTACACTCATGCATGTCTCCGTGACCGCAAGATAAGTGTCACTAACATTTAATTTCAAATTATTTAGCTTTTAAGGACCTAATATTCCACTTATTTGCAGTAAATCAAAATTAAAATGTTGTCTGATCAATCTGAAAATGGAAAGTCAACTCATAATTAAACAGGTAGGTTGGAAAACTTTGAACTTCCACTCCATGGAAGCCATACATGTACGCATGCAGGACCTGGCTTTGGCTCAAGATCCAGTTCTTCAAGGTATGCACTTCTGCAAGGACAGTGTCACCCACCTGGACAAAAATTTAAGATGAACTTTACCTTCATATTAAGATCATTAACATTCCTCATGACCTTCTTGCAAACATACTTGGAGGCATTTGATATTCTCTCAGGATGAGTCTAAGTACCAGGAATCAGGGCTGTAGCTTAGGGTGACAGTGATTAACGCAGCCATGACACAAGCAGAGATGAGCCACTGGCAGCAGTCTCTCTAGATCTGGTGGAGCAGCACGTTGGAGCCTGCCTTTAGAAACCTGCACATGTAACATCAGCGGGGTTTTTTGTTTGTTTAAACTTGTATTTACTTGTTTTCATTCAGGACTCTCCTCTCTGATGTGGTGTCATATTTACTAATAAAACCATCTGTTTGTTACTAGATAACTGCTCAGAAGCTCCCTGAGGGCAGGGAATGAGATATCTATTGAAAGCTACCCATGATGACTTGGCTGACGGGGGCTTCTCCTTATGGGCCAACACAAACAAAATCTACTGGCAGACAGCATCTATTGCAAGAGTTAAAAAATACCACAGCAAACAATGGCCACAAAAACTCCAGGCACAACCAACCTAAAAAAAAAAAATCTAGAATTTTTTATTCCTTTTTTTCTTTTTATATATTTTGACCTCACTGGGAAGAAATTCTGCATTAGGATCGGCTCCAGTGAACCATGGGGAATGTTATTCCTTCCTTCAGAGGATGGCAGCCAGCAGGCTAATTTCTGAATTCAATCATCAACTCATTGGTTGCCATTATGGTGTTATAAGCAGAGCTTAAATAAAAGCACATATTCTATAAAATCCCTTGAACAGCAGAAATGGAGTAAGCGAACACAGAACATGCTGTCTTTACTTCTCACTGTAGTACTGCAACCAATTTTTGAACCCTAAGAAGCGTTTGACAAACCCCTAATAATGTGCTGAACCCGCTGAGCTTCTTACCATCTTGGGAAAAATCTGTGGCTTTGAAACCAGAAATAAAAAAAGTATTTCTACAGATCCAGTTGTTTATTCCATTTCACAATGAAAAATAGCGGAGCTGGCTGCTGGTTGGCTAGACTGTAAGGGGAGTATGAAAGCAGGGTGCTCTGAGCCAGGAACTCCAGACTGAGAGGTTATGAGATTAAAGACAACAAAACTTCGCACAACCCAGTACAAATGAGCATCTAAAATATCTACAGTGAGCTGAATAACAAGGGAGGGGGCACGGCGCACATTTCCCTAGCAAGCCTGGCTGTTGAGGTTCAATATTCACATTACCTGTCACCTCTGAACTGAGCAACCATACGTGCAAAACATGCCAGACCCTGGAGCTGCTGTTCCCTGAGAGCTATTTATAGTTTATTGAGCAGCTGGGTTTTTTTGGTTGGTTGGGGTTTGTTTTTTTAAAAATATTTTATTTTTGCATTTTTTGCCAAGAAAGCGGGACATATTACAGCACAAGAGCTAGCCTACGGCTGTTCATTATAAATATATAGACCAGCCTGACAGAACGGGTCATTAGAAGTCTAATCAGTCTAGAGACCAGTATAGCAAGTAGAGAAATAGATGAGAAACGTTCTCTATTTCCTTATGAGCAGGCCTGAATCCTGACTTAAATGAAACAACCCCAGAGATGGGAAAGCCATAAAGATCTCTGGATAGGAGGGCATGGAGGTAACTCTTGAAGGAAAAAGCTGGGGCTTGGGGACTGTACTAGGAATGCGGAATGCTGCTGCTCTCTCCTCCACGGTCACTCACCACCCCTCTCCCTCTTCCACCTCCTTCCACACATGCAGTGTTCTTTGCACCTCCAGGGGAGTGGGAAGGGCCCAGGTTTAGGGCAGCAGCAGCCACTGCGGGTTGTCCTGCTAGGAGGTGGACCTGTCCCAGTCTGAGAGCGCATGCTGCTCAAACAGCCCATCTGCATCCCTGCCGCTGCAGGCACACGCGCGGTGCTCTGGCATGGGACATACACTGCGCGGGGCGGCTCTCGCTGACAGCTCTCTATCGCTCTTATTTGACTTGACCTGATAGCAAGAAATTCAGATGTCATCTCCAGCACCAAGAGTCTCTGAATCAGCTCTCATGTAGACAGATCATCAGCATGAAAGGCAACCTGCCTCAATGAATGAGACTCCTCCAGACAAAATCCTTTACTAGCTTGTGCTAGTTACGATCCTGTTCCCGAAAAATGCTTTACGAGTGATCTCAAGACTAATTGCAGAACTCCAGCAAAGTGCCAGAAACCTGTCCAGCTGAAATAGAGTCTCTACTATTAAGCAATTCAGGATAGTTTCTTCAACATTACAAATATATTCCTCACTATACTCCTTATTATAAACTCTCTGTGTACTTCCAGATTACTTTAGTCATCAACAGCTCATTCGCCTGGAAACAAGATCCCAAGATTTGCCATTGCCAAAGCAGCTGTCACTGCAGGGGGAAGCGGAAGGGCGCAGGGGACACACACCCTCCCTGCCCTCCCCCACTTCATTTCCAAACACCACCATCAACCCAAAATGTTTCAGATCCCAAAACTGGGTTCCTTTTGTTGACCTCTGACAAATGCTCAGACACACTGGAAGGAGCTCCGTCTGCCAACGTTCAAGAGAAATGTTTTCCCAGCAGCTCTGTCAAAGGCTCTAGGACTTCGCGTCGGAGAAGAGAAGTCTAACTGTAACTTCGGCAATAAACACTTAGCTGGGATACACTGTGCCTCCGCCGTGCTGCTGGCTCACGCTTGCTGCTGTTCTGAGGAGTCTGCCAACTGCACTCTCTTTTAGTTAGTCACTGAAATTAATTCATTTCTTGTGCTATTATCTGGCAACTGGTTAAGGTGCTCAGGATATAACCATCAATGTGTAGGGCACAGGATTATGTGTATGTATATCTAGAGACAATATATGGATAAAGAGATGGTCATATTTGGTATTTGACTTTGCTCACTGTTTTTAACAGAATGGCAAATCAGGATCACCTGCTTTACCGTTAGGTTAAAAATATTTGTCCTTCTTAATTTCCCATTTAAAAGCCAAGTGTTTAACTTCAACAACCAAATAATTGAAGTATCAAACCTCAACATTTTAACTGATTTTTTTTCTTATACATTTAGATGTATAAGAAAAATAATAATTTTAGATCACTTTCTGGTTTTCTTTCTGACATACAGCTTACTGAATATTCTTTAACATACATAGACATATAGTAGTATAGACATATAGTAGTTCTTCCCACTGGATGAACATCATTTCTGTAGTTCTTCCCACTCAACTCCTCTGCCTTCGTTACGTGTCTGTATAGATGTTGTATTCATAGAATCACAGAATGGTTTGGGTTGGAAGAGACCTCAGAGATCATCTAGTTCCAACCTCCTGCCGTGGCAGGGACACCTCCCACTAGACCAGGTTGCTCAAGGCCCCATCCAACCTGGCCTTGAACACCTCCAGG
>JAVSBS010020043.1:9719-21970 GCA_033124195.1 Coracias cyanogaster
AGGCAAATGCAGGGTATGCTGGCATGTACATACAGAACCCATTTCCTGAGGCAGTGTCATTTTAACAGCAGGGAGCTCTACTATTCTTCCGGTACTGCGCGTGGTGTTCTCCTTACCCCAGAGGCTTCTTTCCGGGCGTTTTATGCATGTCTGTTGTGCTGTGATTCTGGTATATTGCTACTTTGAACCTTCCTTACTGTTAACAGATTGTCCTCTGTATCCAGAGGCTACTCAGTCAGGTTGATTGGGTAAGCATGTAAATGCAGAAGGCTAAGGCTTGCAATGGGAGTGAATGGGGAGGGGTTAATGACTAACTCCAGCTGTATAAAGTGCTGTGGTGTGAAGATGGCATTTAAAAGATTGCATTTCTTCAACCCTGATTAGTAGAGGGGAGGAACTTCACCTGTTAAACAGAAGAAATGTGGAAGATGCCTATATCGTTAACTCAAGATTTAGAATTGAATTGAGGAGAGACAACAATAACTTACCAAAAGTTGATCTGAATCTGATGCAGGAAGACAGTTTTTGGAGAGGAAGGTAGAGTTCAGACATATATAATCATGCCAGCATAAAACCAGTATAGATCCACAGCAGCCTTGTGCTACAGGAGGATTAAAGTGGTCATGGCTCAACTGTATGATAGTTAATCATGATGGTCTCAGTATTTACTTGTGCATATTTTGACAGAGGTTTGATGGAGTCGACAGTGGGACTTGATGACCTTAGAGGTCTTTTCCAACCTTAATGACTCTATGTCCTGCTCTGTTGGTGGAAGAGAGAGTCAATACTGATCTTTGTCAGTATCGCTAAAGACCACCTTCTCTGTTTTGTGCTAAGAGATGTTAGTGGTGTCAGGGTTGGGACTGCAGTTCCTGATGCTTCATGCAGCGTTGGGAACTTCCAGCAGTGCAGGTCATGGCAGGTGAATAGAGCTGTGTGTTGGTGTGCACTGCTGGTAGAGCACTCTTTCCACAGAAGTCAGGTTTTGGCTGCCATGTGCATTGCTGGCGTTGGTTGACCTCAGGGTCATCAGACTTTGGACCATTGGTGGGAGCATGAAGAGTTTGCCACATTGACTGGCTTCATAGTCAGGTGTAGTGCTGCAGGCCAGAGCTGCCTTTTCTTGCTAAGATCTCCTAGTGATTAGTGTGAAGTTAGACTGAGATGTAACGTTTAATATGTTGTAAAATTAACCTGCCTGTAGTTGTTGGAACAAATCAGTTAATATATTCAGGTTTTGCTGTGGGTTGGCAAATGGCTTTGTGGACTTTTCATCAGAGTGAGGGTGAAATTTCTTAGCTGTAGTTGCTAGATATATATCACGCTATTTGCTTGGTAATGTTACCAAGAGAGGGGATATTACCATTACTGTGTCAGGATATTGTCAGGTACCTGCTTTCTGTCATCCTACAAGGAAGAGACAGACACATCTTTTCTCGCAGTTCCAAGAAGATCCTTGAGGCCTTGTTTTGTGTGCACTTCAGTGGCTCTATCAAGAGGGTCCATTTCTTGCCACTTCAGCTTTGTTTTTGACAGTTTACTTGGCATTATGGTACACTCAGAGTCAAGCTCCTAGACTTGTTTTGCTAAAATGATGCTAGGAAAATTCCACTGACATTTTCAGAGACTTAGACCTTTGCTTGGTGGTGATGATAAAGAATGATGAGGTATGGTGGCCACAGCATTGGCAACAGTCAGTGCTATGGCTCCAGTCCTCATAAACAACTGTATAAAGGAAGATCCATAGGGAAGACCTACATTTCAGTGAAACATACTGTGCTGTTCATGCAGTGTCTGTGCAGCTGCTGAAGAGCTGGTGCTAGCTCTTCCGTTGGAAAGATCCACTTCTTGATGTGCTAAAACCTGTTGGTCCTGATCTTTCTGGCTTGCAGAAAGGTAATTTCAGTTGCACGCTTGAGTAATCTTTAGAGTCAAGAGACAAGTGACTGGAAGTTGGGAGTTCCTTCCCTTGTGTTGAAACTAAAACCTTGAAGATGAAGAAGGGGAATGCATGGAATGCATTAAAGCAAGAGATACACATTTTCATTTATAATGACATAGCATTTAAAACCAATTTAATGATGGAACAATGGCAGTTACTGAAAGCATCTTTCAAAAACCTTTCATGTTGTACAAACCTGATGATCCGAGGAAAGGTCAAGTTTATTCAGATACCTAATTAGCTGCTTGAAGTGTGTGTGTAGAGACAGAGGACTTGGCTCCTACCCAGCAGTACGAGTTGAATTTTGCCTCTTTGGGGGAAAATCAGTACAAAGTTCAGGCTCTTTCCTTCTAAAAGTGTCAAACTGAAACATTAGGGGCTGATCTTTAAGCTTAATAAGCTTCACTTCAGAACAGTACATCAAGTTGTACAGCCTAACTTTTAGGAATACATTTGCTAATTAGGCCGGCAGCACATGCTTGGTAAGGCAAGTTGCCTCTGAATTTCTACCACCACCTGAAATATTTTAGGCATAAAATAGATGCATCACAGAGGCATCCCCCTCTGTGGGGATGCAGAGTTTCTGCAGGAAGTCTGAATGGAACACAGAGGGTGGTATTTAGCTGAGCAAATATCAGTTGACTCTGGGTTATGAATGTCTGAATTCCCTTTGTAGTTAGGAGGCCCCAGGATGCAGTTCCCCAGACCTATTTAAAGCATCTTGGATGCAGCCACCTACGTTAAAATTGGTTTACCTTGTTACCTCCTTAGATTGGATATTTGGAATAAGTTCTGTACTGGAAGAGTGGCTAGGCATTGGCACAGGCTGCCCAGGCAAGTGGTGGAGTCACCATCCCTGGAGGTGTTCAAAAAACAAGTAGATGTGGCACTTCAGGACATGGTCTAGTGGGCAGGGAGATGTTGGGATGAAGGTAGGACTTGCTGATCCTAGGGGTCTTTTCCAACCTAAATGATTCTATGATTCACAGAAAGGGAAATATCACACAGACTGTGGCACTCTCCTTTTCTGCCAACAAGGGTAGCAAGCAGTGTTAAGGGGATTGCGCACTAAAATAGCTAAAACGTTTCTTCTGACAATCCTTTGGTGAGCTTACTGACATAAATGGAGACAAAATGGACACCTGGAAGTGGCAACTAAGCTGTTGCAGGAAAACAATGGAATTTTTCTCTGTATACTTCCACGGGCATCTAATGCATTGCAACAGAGTGTGAGTGAACATTGAGGGGTGAGCACTGCTTGCAGGATATGGGACAAACTTGCTGTTACATATCAGGGAGCACATGCTCTCTTCTTGCTTTCTGTACAGGAAATACAATCTAGAGAGCATTATTAGGACTCTGAGGCTGTTTTTTTGAAGGCTCATTGCTGCCAGCCTAGTAAGGGCTTGCAGATATGCTTGTGAGCTTTGAAACCTGAAGAAAATAAAGGAAGCCATCTGACTTCCTTTCTAAATGACTGCCTCAGATTTCTTCTGGCTTTCAGAGGAATACCTTTGATAAACCTCAAGATGATTGTGAAATGCAGAAGGAAGGGAAACAAGCGTGTCCTCTTCTCCCTGCAGGCTTGTGCTCTTGATGTTACAGACCATCATGTGAACATCTGCTTCTACAGCAGGAGAGGTTTTAGCTACAACACCTTGCCTTAGACTATAAAATACTTCCTTAAATCCTAATGTAAAAGTTCCTTCAGGAGAAGGCAAGGAACAGTTGTAGCCATGGCATAGAGTGCCACAGAAGTTGAAAAAACTTGTGTTGTCCTGAAGTGCTCATCTGCTTTTTTGGTTTGTCATGAAAGTACCTTCTGTTTTTGAGGTCCCTCACTATGGCACCAAAATGTCTCATGAGGTCCTTGGATTTCTGCTCTTAAAGGATTATAAGGGCAGATCCTTTAAGAAAGGATCTTTAAGAAAGATCTTTAAGAGAGCTCAAAGAAGCACTTTGGAAGAGGAGTGCCACCACATTGTGCAAATTGAGCACGAGTATCAATGGGCAAGGGCACCAATTAAGCTCTGTCAGCAAGAGTTTTCCCTGTAAGCATCAGAAAATACTTTAAAAAATACTGATATCATAATGTTGATGTGGTAAGGAAATAACTGTAAAATGGATAAAACTATAGCTCACAGTAGATGTTTATATGTGGTAATTCCTCAAGATTAAAAGTCTGTTAGTAAATTAAGTTGCTTCTGAGTAAAACACAAGCTACTCATTGTATTGCTGTCTCCAGAGGTTTGGAAACAATTCTTTATTGACCCAGATGTATCATCTTTATAGTCATTAGACTAATTCTCTGAACTACATTGCAAAAGACAGCAAAATAGCAGCTACATAGCCATAATTAATACCTGGGGGGAAGAACTCTTAATTAACCATGGAAAGTTGCTAATGATGAAGCCTGAGATTAATGATGACCTGATGATCAGTTCTGAGATCATCTACTATCTTCTGAAAAGATTTTTGTCAAAGACTGATGCTGTAATTCCCTTTGCTACCCAGTTAAACCTCCATCTGCTCCAAGAAGACATGCAGTCCCTTCTGTGCTTTGAGGAAAAATAGATAATCTGCACTATGGAAATGTTGGTGTCTCCATTTGGTGCATCTTGATATTTTGAATTAAAGATTATAAAGATCCCAAAGTTCAAGTTAAATCCAGGGTAACTTTCAGTATGAAGACTTCATCTCTGTGTAGTAAGTTGAGCATAGCTGTGTGTGAGATACTGAAAGTTGGGAACTCGGTAATTCTTACCTAATTTGATATGACTGAAAACATTTCATTACGAAATTTCTTGACAAAACCTAAACTAGTTTGTTCCGTAGGTAAGACTGAGTAGATCAATGTAGAGACTAGCTTAAAGATGCTAGACTTTGTGGTAGGAGTGTATTAGAGGCTGCCAGCTGTTAAGTGTTTAATATTTAAACAAAGTACAGAAGTGGGTGTTTTAATAGAAAAAGATGGGTTAAAGAAACAGTGCATCTAAAATTCTAACAGAATGGAGAATTGCAGCTCTTCCATAGTTGTTCTTGACCTCGTCCAACTGTTTACAGATGGCTTGTGCAGATGATTTTGAATATTGAGAAATTCTTCCTGTTGAGATAAACCAGGCTGTGCTGCCAGTGGCTGTCATCGTGGAGATGCCACGTTAGCGGGCAGCTGCAGAATCGAGTTTGCACAATGCCGTGCTTGTGGAGCTGTTGTTTGACTTGCTCCCTGGCCAGTTGCGTCATTTGTCTCCTGGGATTGGGGAGAAGTTGGCTGCAGATGAGAATTTCATCTGGGTTTTCCCTGTGCCTATTGCAAGGAGAGCAGGGGTGTGGGACAGGGCTGGCAGGCAGGTGATGGTGCACTGAGGAGAGGGCATGGCCTGCTTGGGGAGGCCGGCTGTTCATGAGCCCACCCGTGCTCCGTTACTCATCCCCTTGGTAAATTGCCTAGTGTTGTAAAGCTTGAATTTTAAGACTAGATTAAATACCACAGCTCTTGTCCAAGAAGTAAAAAGGACAAGTAAAAACTCAATCTGGCGCTTGTTCTGCCTTGACAACTGCAATGGCGTTGGAAAGCGATGTGCTGTGACTTCACTAGTCCCAGAGCTTATGGGACGCTCCGCTTTATGTAGTGAGTGGTCTATTGTATAAACGGAAGTATGGCAGCTTTATTTTCAAATTACTTTGTGTCTCAAAACCTGTGCCTTTTCTGACAGTGGAGAAGTTTCTTTACCACTCCCACATCATATCATAAATTGTGTATGGAAATACTCTTTGGGTAGTTGTGGACAACTTGAGTTGAGCTTTTGGCCACCTGTTTACAATGTTTATTGTAAACACTTGTAAAACCCATTCCTCCCGGCCCTTACCTTCTGTTCTGTTCCTTCAGGGAGAGGGGAGGGTCAGTACACTGGGAGGATTTTGCTTACAGCTCCTGCGATAGAGTATCTGGTGCTTTGAGTTCCTACAGAAAGGACAGCTGGACCAGTTGTTCTGTTGCCCTGCCCCAATATTGCCCTTATTTGATTAATTTATTTCTCCCTAGGCATTTTAAGCTCTCTGATTCTGAACAGTCAAAAGGTTAAACCATAGTCTTCTCCAGTAAGATTTTGCAAATGCTTTTTTTGGTCTTAAAATCACAGGTCTCCATCAATTTAGAGAACCTCTTACAGCAGACTTCGCTGTGCTTCTGCTTGTGACACTTCTGCTTTTGATCTCAACAGATGTTTATTTTCCTAAAGCTTGAGGACAGTGGGTACATTAAAAGTACCAGCTACAATGATGCTACAAGGAAAAGCTTACTTGGCAAACTGGAAAATGCATCGCATTTGTTCCAAATGAGGGCATAACAGAGCTAAGACTCTTCTTGGTGTGTGTACCCTCGAGTAATCGATTAGCGAAGGCTTTGCTGCTGGTGTCAGGCTTTCTCAGCCTTTTAGGCTGGAGTGTGCCAGCAGTGTATGCACATCTAGACTCCAGTATCTCCCCTGTCCTCCTCCCTGCGGTCCTCTGAGACGGAGTTAGCACATCAGTAAACAGAATTGCGTGCAGTTCCTTGGCCCGTGCCTCACAGACGTTATGTTTGTTGTAATTCTCTCTGAAAATGTTGCCTGATTCTTTCTGGGGAAAAAGGAGATAGGAGCTAAACTGTCAACTTAATTTTCCTCGTCCGTGAGCATAGGTCAAAGGCCTGGAATAAAACCTGTGGGACAAAGTTCAAGCAAAGCTGCTGTTTACATGGTCCTGTGTGCTTCTTGGCCACGGGCTGTGACATGGCAGTGGGGTGTTAATGATTTAGGTTTTAAATTTCTTATGTTCCCTTTGGAAGCCTTGGTTAAGTGGGATACTGTTGCATGTACTTATGCTGAGGGGGTACATGACTGAATCCAAGACTGGAGAGCTTCCCCATGGCTCATCTAGGAAAGTGGGCATCCTCTTGTGAACACATCATTACTGGAAGGCTTGGTATAAAGCTTGGGAGAATTTAGGAGAGCGTTGGAACACTGGTTTTGGCTGTTTGTTTCCTCCTCTTTCGCTGCTAGGAGAAAAGCAGTAATTAATACAGCTGGATGTTAAATGTGGCATTTTCTGTTGGCTCCGATGTCTTTCTAGTATTCCGTTTCCAGACTTAGCACAGACAGATGGTAGCAGTCAAGTCTTCTGGTTAGTTTAGTATTCTTCTTAGAAGGAAAAATGCTCAGTAGTGATCTGTGCTTAAGTTAGCTTTTCTTATCTTGAAGATGTAACAGCCTAATGTAAGAATAGTTCGCTTTGTTTAAAATGGAGTGCTTAATATGCTGGTATTGGCAGAGAATCTGGAAGCGTGAACTCTGGGTAGCAACTTCATAAGCTTTTAACTGAAGAAGAAATAGCTTCAAAGTTCATTTGCTCTCCAGGTGGTGTCCAAAATACACAATTTCAGAAAGTTGCTGGGATGCAGTCTCAGTTATAAGCCTGTTCCTCTTGGGATTATTTTGGATGTGCATGGTTGCTTCCCCACCTCCCCCTTGCTGGGCAGCAGTGTTATAGAGAACATTGCACTTTAATTCACGCACAGTGAGTATGACACCTGAGCTGCACTGTTAGATGTATCAGAAAATGGTATTTAAGAAATTGATTTGGGAAAATGCAGCTCTTAAGAGCTGCTGTGCTGGTTGGTCTTTTGGGGGTTTATCTGGGTTTTTTAGCATTATCTTGGAATAAACTGGTATGGTTGATAGAAGACAGCAGAGGAGTGGGTATGGTAGAGCTAGGCAGTGACACTAAACTAAACAGTGAGTTGATGAAGATTATGGCTGTTGGAAAAATCCCAAATGATGATGCTTGTATAACATTTTTCTTCCTTCTTCCTGGAGAAGTAAATCCTGGAAGTGTTGCAGTTAATGAAGAAGTTGACTGCACATGTAATTATAAATATTAAGCCAAACTTCCCTTGCATCACTTTCATGATTGTATTTTGTCTGATTTGCAATTTTTTTCCAATGTCTTTAACAAAATTACTTGCTACGTTTGCAAAAGTCAAATGTGAACAAGTCAAGAGCATTGTATGATGGAGCAAGAATGAGGATTGGTTTGGAGTGAAAGAACTGTTTTTTAATTTCCCATGAAAAAATGTTTAGGAAAGAACTTTTTCTAGAGCAAAGCATAAACATAGCATGGTCTGAGCACTGCAAGCAGGCAATCTTTATCCAAAGCAATTATTTCTTGAAAATAGTTTTACTACAGAGTTCAACCACAACATCGGTTACTTATGATGTCATTGAAAGGCTTCCACTCAGGAGGATGGTCTTGAGTCTAAATTTTAACTTGAGGTCATGTTTTGTTTGTGCTTCTTGCCGATGAGAAGAGTATTAGGAAGCGTGGAGAACATGCTCATGTCCAAAACTTGCTAATGCACTTGGCAACCTTTAAGAGTGTGTTATCCAGTAAACACAATGTAATAGGATCTAGTAGATTCCCAAATGCAGAAGATGTGCTGTAATGGAAGTTGTGTTAAGACTTCAGTAATGCTTTAAAAAGTCCTCAGTTGCAGAGCTTTAGCGGTGTTTTATGATCAGTTTATGCAATTCGCCTTTACCATTTTAAAAATCTTTCAAGACTGAATTAGTTTTCGGTTTTTTGATCTGCTCCTAGTGCATATTTGGCATTATTCTTTGTTGGGGGTGTATGATCAGATCAGCATAACTGAAATAGGGAACATTAATTTGTCTGCAAGAGCAGCACTTAAATTGCTGTCAAAAGAAAAAGTACAGTGATGGCCCCCTCAATCACAGCATCCCCTGGTCTGTTGTAGTGTGGCTTTAAGAGGCTTAATGGTATAGATCTGAAGAGTGGCAGCATCATCCTTTTGTCATTGGAAATATGTCCCATCTCCTAGTTAAACTAAATTTGACAATTCTATCCAAGTTCCTAGTTTTCTGTGCAATGACTGAAAATTATTTCTAGTTTTCCTTGCTTCTTGACAGAAAAACATTCCAACTATAGCAGTTTGTTAAATTTAGTTTTATGAGGATTGGACATTGCTACTTTTAGATCTGTTTTAAATGGAGGAGGTGCTTAAATTATGCAATGTTAAAACAAAAGCAGAACATATGCCAAGTAGCTTTTGCACTATTTTTAATATGCTCAGGAGACCCAGTTACTAGGAATAGACACTATTTAAAAATAGGTCAGTTGTCATGTGTAGACAGTTTAAATGAACCATATAAAGCTCATATTGGCTCTCCTAAAAATATTTGTGTATCTACTAGTAAGCGTTAAGTGATAACAGCCTGAAGACTTGTTTCAGTACAGATTATCTTTTCCTTGCTTTACAGGAAAATCTTCACTGACGATTCAGTTTGTGGAAGGACAGTTTGTTGATTCGTATGATCCAACCATAGAGAACAGTAAGTAAATAATTGACAAGCTGCTTTCCTTTACCAAAATAACTTTTATCAGAAGCTGTTGTGGTTATACATATTACTTATATGGATATTTGCATATTAACGTTAAAGCTCATTAACTGTTAAGTTCTATTACTCTTTTAAACCAATGCTTACCAAGCTTTTACAGTATTGCAGCATGGAAATCACTGTGCGTATTTCTCCAAACAGCTAAGCTGTCTTTTAACACTAAATGAGGGAAAACCTAATCAGTTGGACTTAAATGCATCTTTCTTGTGTGATATGTATGTTGTTAGACATGGGCTTCCTCTAATATGGTCGGGGAACGGAATCCAAGTATGTATGTCGTACCTGTATGAAAACGTGCCACTACACACAAGTATTGCAAAGTCTCAAATGTCTCATTTGATCAGTATTTCCAGGTGAGCGTAAAGCCGGCAATACCAGTCAGGAGTAAATGACTGCCTTGGAAGGCAGATATGCTGTGCCCACAATAACATGGTAATCTTTTAAATTACTCATTTCCAGCTGCTTCATAACAAGTCTGGTACACAATCAGCTTGCTGCAAACACTGGGTAACTGACCTCTCAGGTCTTTTTTTTTCCTCTTAGCAGGTTTTTTTTAATATTAGTGCCTTTGTGAATAGCTAGCATAGTGGGTGAGTAAAGGCACTACTACTGAAAATGCTGCCAAGAGCAACGAGTCACTTCAGAGGCAAGCTACTCGGTATTTGTTACAACCCAACCACCTCCTTCGGAGCTAGTGGTGGTCATAAGTACTTGAGCAGCTGTGGTGCCAGGCTGAGTAACCTGATTGTATTGGCTCACTTTAGTCATGTGGCAAATAAAACTTTGATTTCATGATTGTAAGCCTGGAGTTCTTGTGTTTTAATGACTTCTGAAATGCAGGAGTCACATGAATTTTTACTGTTTCAGACTTGTGAGGTAGGATGTTACGGCTGTGTGATACTCTGGAAGTTTGAATGAAGGAATCAGCAGCACAAGATTGCTTTTGAATGTATATGGTAATAATTACAAGTCAGTAGCTACCAAGATATTTTTCTCAGGATTATTTTATTGCTTAGACCTAAAATTCAAATACTACTCTTTGAGAAGCTCTAAATTTGCTAAATTTTGCGAACAGCATTATTCATTTGATGAAAATCTTGTGATCTGTGGCGTGGCTGGAGGAATTAGCTTTCTGAAAGGTACAGAATTGAAGGGCCCCTTCTTGCATCAGAACACACTGCTGGGATGTAAGGGTTGAAAACATAAAAGATGTGCCCTGAGGTTCAAGACAGTAGGAATTCTGTCCCATCCTCTAACTTCTGGAAGGTCTGATAGAATGTTTTAAAAATGCTTCTGTGAAGAATGGAAGCAATTACACTGTCAAGTTTACCACTGAAATTCAAAATATATTGAAGGTACCTTTTTAAAGAAAGATGTGAAACTAGTTTTAATGGGATTAGTATTAAATCATTCTTTTGACTTAAATTCTTTTTTTTCCCAAATCTAAATCTTTTATCAATCCAGTTTTGACACTCCCAGCAGCACGTCTCTGATTCTGTGCAGGATTGTAAGACACAAAGCATGTAATCAACTCTTTTATTGTTTTCTCAGCTTGTAATTCCAAAACTGGTTGACAATGCTGGCAAAAGCAGTTTGAGAAGTCCAGGTTCCTTTATCGGGGATGGTGTTGGAGGACGTTGCGTTTTACTAGTGCTTTTATAGCAGATGATAAAACCTTTTCAGTTTCATCTAGTGATGGAGTCTACTTTAGTGTCACAAAATTTGGAAATAAAAAAAATTCAGGCTAAAGAGTGGTCTGGCCTATAGGATTTCTGTTTTATCTCCAGAAAATTGTTACTGCTAATGTACTAGAGTATTCTACCAGCAGTGCTGAAAGGGTAGAAAGCTGCAGTGCTGCTGGTAGCTTAATTTTTATAGCTTTTGTCTTAATAATTCGCACAAAAATATTGAGTGTAAAGCTAAATCGTATAGAAGGTGAGCTGTAGTTAAGCTCTTAGAGGAGCAAGGTGCATAGCATGTAAGTTTTGAACGATAGGATTAGGATTTACTATTCTAGTAGTTCCATGTTTTCGGTGTGAAAATCTCCACCTTTGGAAGTGGTAAAGGGAAAATGAGCTGCATCAGATTTCACTTAGTGTTTGTTACTGTCAGCACTGCTTCACTGCTCCTTCTTTTTTGCTTATATGACATCAGAACCAGAATAGTTAAAGTTAGTGAGCATGTTGAATTTGGTTGCTTCTATTAAACTTGTGTATCGGGAAGAGAACTTGTAGCATTTTGTGGCAGCAGTGGAGGTAGGAGTTAATCACTTAGCAAAATAGGCTTTATTTTTTCCCTTTCTGAATGTCCCAACAGGAATGACACCATGATGGGTGACTGTTCTTGAGACAGGCAGGTTGAGAAACTAGTGGAACAATTGCTTGTGGGAGTGTTGGAAAGAGGAGGAAGACCCTTGCAGAGCAGGAGTGTGTGGAGAGGAGCCTGTTTGGACATTGAGCTGGATGGGCCTCTGAAGGCAGATTAGCTCAGATAAGCTAACATCAGAAATACTTAAACCTGAAACTTTACTGGAATAAAAGCTAGAATCTTGATTTGGAACTCAAAGCAAATAGGTCAGGAAGGAGGAACAGATAGCAGAGATTTGCACATAACTCCACCCACCCCCATCTTCGCAGGGATGTCTTTGGTTATCATTAATTTAGCGACTTTGTGTTGCAGGAAGCTGGCTTGACTGCTTGAGTCTCAAAAATGTTTTCTTCAGCTCTTCTGAGGACCGCCTGGCTGCGTTCTGCTTTTCCTTGCAGTTTCAGGGAAGCTTCTAGTGCAGTGCCACAGCTCTGGTTGTCTTTTCTCCTCCAAACAGGCTGCAAGCTTCAGGCCCTAGCTTTGCCCGC
>JAVSBS010020043.1:22439-44015 GCA_033124195.1 Coracias cyanogaster
TCCAAACAGGCTCAGTAGCTCCCTAAGGAAAGGAACAGTCTTCACCCAAGGGCTTCCTACTTCCATCCCATGTTTTTTAATACAGTTATAAGTAGAAGCATATTAGAAAGGGGGAGGGGGCTGGAGGAACCATGGCGTTGTGAAGGGGATACCTCTAGGTTTAGATGGGTCTGCTAGAAGCATGTTTAAGGCTAAGCTCCTTCCATGCACTTCCTGGCAGCCACCCTGGAAGGGTGAAGTACGCTTCTTGCCAGGAGCTGCTGATGAGCAGCCTTCTCAAGGGATGGAAATGAGGCTTCCGAGAAAAATGAAAAATAGCTCTGTTGCGTTACACATCTCAGTGTTGCAAAAGATACCCTGACAGATTAGTGACGGGTGTTGACTTTGGAACAGAGACAAGTAGAAAAGGATGCAGAAGGTAGTAACCAAGGAACCCTTACCGGGTGGTTATATTTAACATCACAACATTATTTCACATCAGCTCTCATTTGAGTTGCATATGCAAATCATTTCATTCATGTTAGTCTCATTGAAATACACTTGATCTTGGGGTAACAGTGATCAGCAGCTGATGGAGTTGCTGCACAGGTCACGCTTCTGCTGAGCTGTAGCAGCATTCAGGGCTGCACATAATTTTACCAGAACTTTCTCTGATGGCAAAGTCTTTCAATGCAGCTGTTGACTGCTGCACCCTCACCTGTAACATATACATACACCTGTGTGGTGCTGTGCTGTTCACTGCCAAGTTCTCCCAAGTTTCATCAGCGCATCACAACTAAGAACGATTGTAGGTGAAGGTGGGGATTGCAGCTTTCTTCATATAGCTACACTCGGATTGTGTTACAAGGTGTAAGCATGTCCTGTTCTGAGATCTGTGCTTTGGGGAGCTAGAAGAGGCTTCACCCATGCTTCAGCTCATGAGCAGTGTTTTGTGGATGGTCACATCGTGGCTAATACTGTAGAAGTTGTTCGGGTCTGCTGAAATCTGTCCTTGATGTACCAGACAGAGCCATACTGTGCAGTGATTGTATTGTCGGTTGTTTGTCTTCCTCGTAGGCACAGCAGAAAGCGCTGTGTCCGGGGATGGTAGGTGATGGAAGTGAAGACTTTCTCTGGATCAAGGGGACCTGTGGATCACTAATGACATTTAATACAGCTGCAGGTTTTTCCCAGGATGAAATTTTTACCAGGAATATTTTTTAAAACTTCAGCAAAGAAATGGGAGTCATTGATTACAACGGTATCAAAGCAGATTTGTGTTCTCGCAGTGGGCTGTTCTAGTGCTACAAGCCTCTGCACTGAACTCACAGTTCTCTCACCCAGTCTGTGGTGACTCCTCCACTGTTTCCCTTCCCCTGGCTCTGTCACACTCTGCTTCCAGTACTGATGATGATGATGTCTTTGCTGGGCCTATTCTCAGCTTCTAGAGTAGTCTGAAAAAGCTGCCATCTGTCTCTGTCCCTCTTTAAATATTAACTTCGTGAAGCTCTTGAAGCTACTTTTGATTGCAGAGTGCTTTGATATATATGTGAAGTGTCAAGAGACTGGAGAGAGACTGTTACTTTTAATATACCTGTTAATGCAGTATGTCTCCAGATGAGTCTGTCTTCTCTCTGCCTCGAAGCAGTGATGTTGTATATAGCAACGCTGCGTGTCAACATCTGTTCAAACAAACGGTTGCTCCTGTCCCCACTGCAGTGTTCATCCAAGGCGAAGAGCTGTTGTGGTTTTCTCTTCCTAACACTAACGTTTTTTGCAGTGATCATAACCTTGTCCAGACAGCGGCTTGCGAGCAGCTCGCATGCACATATGCTAAAGCAGCTCTCTTAGGGGATAGGCGGGTAAGGCAGGAGCTCTCTTTGAGGCTCTATTTTGAATTGCACTGGTCAGTATTGTAATGGAAACTAGGTACACTTTATGCTGTTCGTGTAGGCACTCTGCATTCGTTTAGCTTTGCACTTTGAATTGCTCCTTTTTTAAAAAAAGGGTGCTTTGATTTTACTAGGTGGGTTGAAAACCTACAGTTTCAGATATTTCAGCCCACTTACTCAAGATAATACTCACATTGTGGAAACTTGGTGGGGCAACGAGTGTTGGCAGGGAGGAGGAAAGTTGGCAGATTTCAGCTTCTGGGAGACCCTGTACAAAACCCAGGAGGCGTAGGCAGGAGGCTGTGCAGCGGGATCAAGAACATTCAACTTCGCAGCTTCAGGAAGCTGTTGGACAACTTGGGAGTATGATGAACAGGTTGCTGACCTGTTTTTAGCTATTTCCCTGCTCCTCACTGCAATGAAAGATGAAGGTTCTTAGGACTATTAGTGTTTGGCAAAACCACCTCCACCAGAGAACACCACAAACTGTATTTAATATATCAGTACTTGCCAGTAATTGTCTTGAGTGCAACACCAAGGCCAAAGTGAAGCTCTGAGGCCAGATTCGTGTGCTTGTTGGTACATGTAGTGCTCGGTGGTACATTATTCCGACAAGAGCTGTGACACTGTTTGCTTTTGCAGTTGCATAATACAAACACTGAGTAAGATTCCTCAGCTCACAGTGCGTTGGCATTTCATGAATCTGAGGAAGAGCACCAGTTCTCATGGCTTTTGGGAACTGAATGTACTCCCCAACTGAGGACTAGATAGGCTGGTAGCTATGTCAGATGTGAAAGCAACAGGGTGAACTTCTAGCTAAATTCTCACCATTTCAGCTTAGTATATTCATAAGTTGGGCCCTGTATATTTTAGCTCCAGACATTTTGTTCCCTTTTTAAATATAGATTGTTTACCCTGTGGTATTTACATTTAGGAAACTGATATTACTAAACTGCTTGGAAACCACAGGAAATGTCCTATATAGTAAGTTCAAACTTAGCTTTGATGCTAATTGTATTTAAGTGTCTTGTGTTACCACAAACTAGGGTTGCCTAGAAGTCTCTTAGAAAAGCATGTGAATACTCTTTTTAATCTTTCCTTTTAAGTAAGTAAAGGAGAAACTAGTGCATCCACTGTGGGAGTCTTTCAAAGTAAATTCCTGAGTTTTGTTGCCTGCAGTATGCTGGTTAAATGTACAGCCACCTGATCGAGCTTTTTACTGCCATTTTAAAGCTGGTAACTAAAGTTCTTTTTCTTAGTGTCTTGGCTGATGATGGCATAGATGAGTGACTTCTGATCCCTTCCTCATGTATAATTCTGATGTGTTTACGTATTTTTGTTTGTTCCAGCTTTTACAAAACTGATCACAGTAAATGGTCAAGAATATCATCTTCAGCTGGTTGACACTGCTGGCCAAGTAAGTTACTTTTCTTTGAATCTTTCCTCAGAGTTAAGACAAATATTCATACTCTTCTAGAGCAAAGTTGGTAGCAACCACACGTTCACAGGTGTAGGTTAACTTCAATGATTCTGCCTTGAGTTTGGTTTGGAAAATGTCACTTCAGTAAAACATGGAGAAGTTTTTTATGACTTTTTCCGATTTGTGTGGTCCAGCTACACCACCGTGACCTGTATCCATGATACAGTCATGAGGAGTAGACAGAAACGCTTATAGGTAGTACTTAGCAGGCTGCCAGTAAACTACTGCAGTCTGTTTACATTTTTACATGATGGCTCATGTGCGATTCTGAGCCTTCCTGTAATGACAGGGAGCGCAGGAGGAGACAGTGAACGCGTGTCCTGTAGCGTGCTCAGTAGTTTCATGAAGTACTAGGCTTTCATTATATTATATAGTGCTGCTTGGCTGAACCTGTGCGGCACGCTCCACGCACAGGAGTGATCTGTCTTTTGAAAGACTTTTAGGGGAAAAAAAAAACCAAACAGAAGAGGGACTGTTAAATCCCTGTATTTTTATCCTAAACTTTTTATTGCTTACATATTCTTACCTTCCATGATTTTTGATACTCTATGCCTTTGGGTTTTTTCAAACTATGAGTAATGTTAGTGTTGTAAAATATGCTGCCAATACTTAAGAGTTTAAAGCTGCAGGACGCTCGCTCATAGCTGAGAGACTATTCAGAGGGATTGTGACCTTCTAGGTATGTTTGATCGCTTTCTTTGACGAGAGCTACATGACTAAAGAATAACCATGCTGTGTTTATATGGTGTCAGCTTGCAGTGCTAATCAGCAGCACTATATCCCCCTCTAATCTGTCAGAAGCGTCTGAAGCGATTAGAAACACAATACTGGCCACGTGTTCTGGGGCAAGATTGTTTGACGGGGAATATTCTGCAGAGGAGAGCGAGGTTGAGAGACTGAGAATTGGAAGCAGCAGAGCAAGCTCCATAGTTTTCACTCTGTGCCAATACGAGTGTGCTTACCTTACATCTCTAATTGCAGTAGAGTGATAAAAGCAGTGTTTCTCTTTGAGGAAGAAATGGCCTTCTGGGAAGGCAGTATAACTTCACCAGTAACCTATATCTTTATTGCTGTGGTATGTTTTCAGGGTTGATTTGATGTTATATAGCATTGTAAAACCAAAATAACTTCTTTCTCAGCCTGTGGTTATTTTCAGATTTGATTCTTCCTATGAATGACTTGAACTTCAAGTTCAGGCTTGCAGGGTTAGAGGGGAGATGTGATGTTGGGCTATGAAGGTGTGGCTTGGACAGATTTCTTTCTCAAGTCTGTCTTACTTAATGATCCATAGGGAGTCCCTGTGTGTATACAGGATAGCAAGGATCATATTGTAAATTGGTTACATACTTGAAAACTTGGCTGTGACTTCAAAAGTTACAGATACGTTGTTTTCTCACACAAAATTTGGCAAAGTTCTTAATTTGACCCAGAGTTCCAGGAAGCATAGCAGCTTTTCTCCCTTTTTCTAACAAGCTAAAAATTATGTAATGAATTAGAAACAGTTGAGGTTATGTCACTTAGTTTTCTTGGAACTCCTCTTCTGTCCCATGTCTCTTTACCTTTCAAGGTTATCTATTCAGATTTGTGTAGCTGAGTTAAACAGGAGTCCTGGTACAGGATCACAGAGGAGGAGTGCAAAACAAAATCTTACCTAATGTCAAATTCTGGCTGGGGCAATCCTGAGAAATTCCGGGTAAAGTCAAACAACTACAGAGTTGCACTTTCACCTGTTTTACACACAGATTAGCTCAGATCCCTTCTGTATTGACTTTGGGATTACACGGCCAGCTGAAGTGACACTTTGGCATTTTGGTGAAGATGCCCTCAGTGTGTAGTAATAAGGGCATCTTTTGTCAAGTGTTATTCTTTCAGGCTTTTTTGGCTGAATCTGTGAAGTTGATTTATAAAGGGTTTTTCCTCATTTGCCAGTTAAGTTTGTTTCCTCTTGGCTGTGTAGATTTAAACTGCATGATTGCACTGCTCCATCTGTGCAGCCATGACAATATACAGAGAGGTTACAGGATCTTAAGCTAAAATTAACTTCTTAGGAAGCATAGATTTGAACTTTAGAACTCATACATCAAGAAGTAAGGCTCATGTCAAAATGGAAATGTTTCCTGGGAATCTATTTGAACAATTTAGATTTTTTTTTTTTAACGGGATTCATAGTATTTGTGTTGCATCACCTTTGGTGTGTCAGTCTATTTCACTTACTGGGTCACTTCCTTTTCTACAGGGGTACTAAATTCAGTAATTAAGTTTCTGGAGGTTTTTTTGGTTGTTTTGTTTTGGTTTTTTAAATTAAATATCTGTCATACAATGTAAACTTCCAGTTTTCATAAAGCACCTAATAACTATATTTCCTGCATCTGTAGTTAATAAGCATTAGTTAAGCCACAGTTACTCGCTTCCTAACAGATCCCTTAGGTCATTTAGATGTGATCAGTGTCACTTGAAATTAAGAACTGCTAGATCCTGTTGTCAGCTGTTGAAATTAGGAATTTGAAGTGTATAACCAGCAAGATAAGAGGCATAATTGCTAATTAGTGGTAAGACAGAGTGGATGTTTTGTACTAACACAAACTGATAATTAAGCAGGATAAGAGGATTGGGAATAGCTTTAGCTGATACATAGTCTTAGAGGAAATAAACCAAAAAAGCTGGAGATTAAAATTTAGAGTATACAGACTGACCCAGCTTTCTCTTTGCTAAAGATTTCACACCTGACATTATGATTAAAAAGCTTAATTCTGAAAGTACTACCATAGAAAATGGCCCTACACCTCACGGCTTACAAATATGACCAACTTACCTGATGGTGATCTGCTAGTGTTGAGTTCTGAACTGTGGCAGTCAGTAATTTTAAATGCAATATTCCTTCTACAGGATGAATACTCCATATTTCCTCAGACGTACTCCATAGACATCAATGGCTACATTCTTGTTTATTCGGTTACGTCAATAAAAAGGTAATAAAATCTGGTTAATATCTGAACCAGAAAAACACAACAGATATGAGTTCAGCTTCTGCCTCTGCTATATTTTCTTTGTTTTTAAATTCATTTAATACCTCTTTTCTTTAGAAATATAATGGAAATCAGACATTTTTTCAGAAATTTCCCCTCAGATCCAAATGTCGCTTTGCAGATTAATATGCAAGGTACCATGTAAGAAGTGAGACAGTGCTGAACTACATTTTTTGTAAAAGTACAAAGAATGATTTCAGGAGTAAGCAGAGTTCATTGCTTTGGCATCAGATAGAAAGGCAGATTTAAATATGAACCAGAAGCAGGCACTGTATATTTATGTGAAGTACCTAGTTTAGTTGCCAGACTGGTCCCTCAGCCCTGTAGCTCATTACAGTACTGAGATTTCTTTGACTTCTTGTCTTGGATTATTCTGGTTAATCATCAGAACTTTTCATACAAATAGTAATATATGACTGTAGGCCTGTAGATTCACTCTTGACATGCTGCAGCAAATAATCTTATTTGAAAATTTTCCCAGCGTATCTATTTTGTCCTTGCTGTTAGCTGTGCATTCTGGCAGGACAGTCCATCATAGCTGGAGTCATTTACTTGGAAGACTTATCTCAGACTTTGTAAGGCTTTGTCATCTTCTGTTATTTTGTCCCTTCCCTTTATCATCTTGCTTTGTTTAAATACTGGCCATTCCTGAATAGATCTTAATTTTCTAATATTGTACAGCATCTTTGTTATTACAGCCAAAGTAATCTTATTTTCTTAAATTTTTGAGTAAAATGATTAAGACCTTAGAGCTTTCACTCTCATCAAGTAGAAGATAAGTTGATGGCTCCCTTCTACTTGCCAAGAAGTTAATCAACTTTCTATGAGTGTTGAAGCATTCCATGTCTTTTCCTCTAAATCAGACAAAACTGATCATCTCAAGTGTCCTTTAGTAGGCCATGACAGAATACAGGTAAAACAACTTGCCTCTTGGCTCTTCTGTACTTCCCAAAGAAAGGATACAGTGTGGTTGTAAACTTCTGTTGTTTGCAAGATCTTCAATGTTGAACAGATTTTCACAGTCCTTCATTCTTGGTTTTTATCTTTAGTTCTGAAGTAGTAAAGGTTGAACATGTGATCTGGAGGAAATGCAACAGGGCTTTCATGTGTGTCTGGAGATAATAAATGACCTAACTTTTTAAGTCAGATGTTCAGTGTTGGTGCCAAATAACCTGTATGAAATAAAAATCGGCGTTCTCAGCCTTAAGTGGACAATCCTCCATTCCTAAAGTGACTAGAAGGAAGTTCATTAATATGTGGTACTGTGAAGACAAAACCACCTTTGACTAAAATCAATGTAGATGGCTTGGAGGCTTCTACAGCTTGTGCTGTTCCCTGGTTGGCAGCTAAAGGGAATGTTCTTTTTCAGCTACTCCGGTTGTTGCCTCATGATCTCTTAGGCTTAGCAGCACAGATGAAGAAATGAAAATCTCTTTTCTGTGGTAGCATTCAATCAGTTCAAGCGGAAACCAAATTATGGTGAAGATACTAACAAAATATTTTAAGAGTGTGGGTAGTCTTCAACCAGTGTTTTAGTTCTGATCAATTTATTCCAAGTTTTATTTTCTTCCTTTAAATTTCCAAGTATCAATGATCCCGTCTTGTTGGATTCTTTATATCCTGTATCAAGACAGTGTTTGGGCATTAGGAAAGATCTTCCACAATACTCTATTAGTTTAGATGGCTTGTCCAGGCAATCAGTCACCGTATGTCTTGACTTCGTCAAAGTGTATGTATTGATCTGAGTATTGATCCGGCAGGAGTGAAAGCTTTGACAACGAAGTTAATAGAAATGCCCTTTTAAAAATTATTATCTTCCCTGCTAACCTTCAGTGGGAAGTTTAAATGAGACTTGAGCAAAAGTTAATGCCCTACATTTTTCATATTCCCAGGCTGTCAGCAGCAAGGTTACTGGAAGGCTTTTGCTCTAGTTCAGCTTAATTAAATTCCAATTTTGTATCTTGCTCAGTTCTATAATTTTGGGTAACACGTTCATCTGACAGCTAGTAATTGGTTGTTGTATTTCACACATTGAGCTGTTTGCTGTAACCCTGTGTGCTTGGCAGCTGGAAAGGACATCTTACAGTCTCCACATCTCTTGCTGTTTTGCAACTTGATCTGATGATGCTCTTTTTTTAATTGGTTGATATCTGTCTTGAAGTGTATCCCTGCAACTTGTAGACTTTTTAATTTGAAAAGCTTTCTAGAACATTAAATTGATCTGGTCAAGCCAATTTAATTCCTGACAGTTCCTAGCAACTTGTTTCTGTGTTAGAATTGTTTAACTGGCACCTCTCTTTTGGTTTCCACCTTGATCAGTTGTTTATTTGTAGTACTTTTACTAAAAACAGAGCTCACGAGCTATCCTAGGCAAGCAGACAGGTACACAGAATGGGGCAATGAAGAGCACAAGTTGAACAAGAACATTTGCAGCATTGGAACCTCAGGTGCCGTGCCCTGTCATGGTGTTTTTCTGTCTATGCTGGAAAAAACACTCCGAATCGTGGAACGGGAACAGTGATTGTACTGTTAGTGATTCAATTCTCCTGTGGCTAGGATGCTAGATCTTTCCGGTTACTGCAGACTGAGAAACAGTTTTGTGGTCTGCAGCAGAATTCGTTTTTGTAGTATTTTTATTCTTCTTTCAGTTGCAGGGTCACCTAGTTTTGTGTGTAGCAATGCCTCTCAACTTTGTCACAACCAAACTCCATTTAACTCTTATTTTTGAAATAAGAATGAAAGTCAAGGCAAGTTCTCCAGACCAGAATTTCACCAATACCTTTTCAGCTTGAGCTCTTCTAACCCTAAAGTCCTTTCACAGATTCCACATTTCTGTTAGCTGTCATGCTTTTGTTTGCCCAGAACTCATTTTCTTGATAGGTTATATTAAAGCTATTAGCTGAACAGGGAGAAGTATTGTGCTCTGCTCAGTCTTGAAAATTATTGCTGAGGTCAGACAAATTGACCTCCTTGACAGAAAACCCTTCTTAAATTCAGTAGCATTTATTGTTCCAGAAGTGAGAAACTGTAATGATTCAAATAGCCTGAATAGTGTTCTTGGGCACCAGTTCTTTGAGAGTTCTGAGTTTGGAAGTGTTTGAGTGCTGCTCTATTTTTAAGAGTTTCCATTCTAATTGAAATGCAGTGCAAGTCAGGACACTGCTTGTAGCTAATGACCTTAGAAACTGGAAAAGTTTTGGTTGCTTTTTTGTTGTCTAGCTGTGTGTCCGAGTCTGTGCCTCTCTTAAAACACATCTGAATTGTGCACTTCATGTACCAGCATTTTTTTCCGTCATGTAATTAGAGGAGTAGAACATCTGCTCTTCAACCCTGTTAATAGCTTCTTCTCAATAGTACAAAATGTCAAATGCAGTGGATTTTGTTAGTGAGCTTCTTGGTTATTCACAGTACTGCTGCTTCTCTCTCGTTGCCCACACTTCACATACACGGTAGGTGAGCAGACAGCAACTATTTGAATAACCACTGTTTCGATACCATCTCGCAGAGCAGCTTACTCACTTGCCATTACAAAATCAGAATTTAGGCTTCTTTTGGCTTTCACATAAATAAAACTAAAGAATTCGATATGAACTAAGTATTCTTAAAATAACATTCTTTCAAGATGGAGTGTGCTTAACTAAATGCTTTTTTTTTTCTTTGAAACGGCTGTATTTTGACATGCTCATCTGAGATTGTTGGACTCTAGCAGATTTCTTACTGCAGATACAAACCAGATGAGAGGTGGGAGGGGCTTTTAGCGATTCTGTTAGATGCTTGGGTCCTGGGTAATGTTTATTTCTGCAGATACCATAATGGGGAGGGGGCTATAATGGTAGGCGTAGGCTGGTCTTTGCCACTTCTGGGGCCATTTTGTCTGTCTGTTGTACAGAAATGGGTAAGACTTTCAGCATCTTTGTAGTTCTGCCACTATATGTAGAGTAAGTTTTAAACACAACAACATACATATGCATTTAATTGCTTGTGTATTGGGTATTAAGGATAAACATTGGAGTGCATGTGTGACTTCATCCCTTTATTTTGCAGTTTTGAAGTGATAAAAGTTATCCATGGCAAGTTATTGGATATGGTGGGAAAAGTCCAGTAAGTAGTGACACTTTCATCTCATTTCATTGCAGGCATGTTACTAGTACTTTGTTCAGTATACTGTAACTGTTCTGAAGTTCTGAACTTTCTTTCACAGAATACCCATTATGCTGGTTGGAAATAAAAAAGACCTGCATATGGAACGGTATGTGAACTCCAGTGTGTGAAATGCAAGACGGCAGCCGGCATTCCTGTGGCCACAATACGCTAGTTTTATTCTTGGCTTTCCGTAACTAAATTCAAATTGTAGGTTAAAATAAGGTACTGGCAAAGGAATTGTCCAGAATGTGAACCAGGAGCCATGAACTTCTGTTGTAATGTTGACTTTTGCAATAAGGTTCCAGGGACAGTCATTTAACACTTGGGTTTGGTGTTTTGTTTTTGGTTGTGTTTTTTTTTTTTTTTCTCCAAAACAAGTAACAGAAGTGTATTTTTCACAACTGTAAAACACCAGATGATATTACAGATTATGAGAACAAAGCAATACTTTGGGACAACTGCTCTTCTGGGTCGCGTAGCAGTTGTACCTGGCTCGGTAGTGTATTGACAGCAGCCAAAAGCAAATGCTCTGGATCAGACTTCACAAAACATTCCTGTTACATGTATTTATGTGTTTCAGTACTCTGAGCTCTTTCCTGACATACCAAATTCTAATTCTTTTGCGAGTTATAAAGAAACATACCTTTTTTTCCTTTGGTCAGGGTGATCAGTTATGAAGAAGGGAAAGCTTTGGCAGAATCCTGGAATGCAGCTTTCTTGGAATCTTCTGCTAAAGAAAACCAGGTAACGGATTTAAGATTCACTTTATTCAAATAGCAGTGTAATGGAATGACTCATAGTTTTACTTAATAAAGGAATCTGAAATATTTGCATGTACTTCACCGATTTTTGTAGATGGTTGGAAACAGAATGGCTGTCTGCATTCAGGTTTATCTATACAAGTTTTTCCATGTAACTGTAAATAAAAGGAGGAAGTGAAGAATTGAAAAGCTAAGCTTCACTGAACACAGCAGAACACTTAGAACTCAGATCCACGTGGTGGGTGGAACAGGGTCTGATCTGCTGCAGTTACCTTAAGTAGGAGGTCATTGGGGTTCCAGAGCAGCGAGTTGGTATAAAGGGATGAACCGTGCGTTCTGAGATGCTGGGCAAGGCTTGGTTTCTCTAATGTGAGGAATAATCATTTTGTGGGTCAGGGTGAGAAGAGAGGGGCAAACAGAAGAATGTTCAGATACAGCAGAGGCATCAGACACTGCCGTGATACAGCTGTAGTGAAGTTGCACACTGACGCAGTGTAACCCACACACGTGTACATAATTGTTGGTTTCCTGTCACAGAAATAGTGTTTAATTACATGTTAAATAACATCTTATTCTTGGTTGTTCTAAGTTTCTTTAAAATGCTTCCTAAATATGTTCTCTGTTTGAATTTGTTCTGTGGCTCTTGGTGATACTTTGGCATTGATTTGCCACCTCATATCTAAGCTCCAAGAGCCTTCTAGTTTGGACCTGAAGCAGTGGGTGATGGCTGCAGACTGGCTGGGGGGAGGTGTCTTTTTTCCCTCCTTTTCTCTTTCCTCTGTATTTTTTTTTTCCCCTGTAGGTCTCAACAGCACGAAAGCTTTTTTTTTTTGAAAATACAGACATATAAGGTCGAAAGGACATTGTTAGATCAGTTTTAAACAAATGGGTCCTTATGCATAAGAAGTGCTTACATTGTCTCATCCCATCCTTGGCATCCTTGGTAACATCTGCACAGTCAAAAGGGCAGTCCTGGGGCAGGAGCTGTTTAAGCAGCCGTTCTTTCACTCTCCCCCGTTCCCAAAAGCAAATCAAATAGGTTTTTGTCTGATGTCTGTTGTCAACAGTTGTACGAGTTACTTGAGTAAAGTTGGATTTTACCTGGAAGAAAAATCTGGATGATTTTTTTTTTTTTTTTTCTCCAGCTATGGAACACTTGGAGTTAGTTTATCAGTACTTCTGTTTCTGGCTAAGACTTGCATTAACCTTGTTAAAACTGGGCATGATGAAAGCATGGAATTTCTCAGTATCTTCTCGTACTGCTGGAGAGCTTCAATAAATTGACAGTGTAAAGAATAAACCAGCCAAAAGCATCTGATTTCTCCCCCCCCCCCCAAACTATTTAATACTTCTGGATTAGGCAAAGCTATTGCATATACTTTTGATTTTGGCTTGCATAAAAGCCTAGCAACTGATACCGAACAGAGTATCTTGCTGATAATTTTTCTGAAGTCTATTGTTCTTAGTTTAAGAAAAAAAGTTGGGTTTACTTAGGCAGAGAAGCCACAAGCTTAATATGATGCTTGACATGTCTCGCATAATAAATTGCTGCACTAACAAAGCCCCATTGATTGCCGTGTATTTATGCCTGTTCCTTAGTCTTGGGCTGTATCAAGTTATGCTGCCAACTGAAATTTTTATAGCAAACTTTGTAGCCTTCAGGGGAATTGGAATGGCAGTTGTCTGTCAGATACTCAAAATTCTGTACAGTCCTGGACAAATCCAACAAAAATCAGAATTTGTGGTCATTCTTGCTGTCAAAAGGTGTTCTTACCGGGTTTTCCTTTCAGCAGGTTCCTTCAGAATACTGTTTGCAGGTCACTATAAACTCTGTCCCTCTTGATTTAGACACAGAAGCAGGTGCCTGAACACAGTTCCTCCTTCATAATACACCTGATAAATCTGCCTGGCTTCAGAAGTTTGGAAGATCATGTGTCACTTCTGAGATTGATGCCCACAGCATGTGACCATCTCTCAGGCTTGCCAGCGTGCTTCCTTTGGAGGCTTGGGATGTATGGAAGAAAGTGAAGGAGCCCAAAACTGAGGCAGCTGCCTTAGTCTTCTTGCAGATGGTTGTGGAGGAACGCTGACTTCAGATGAGGTGGAAGACTGATCTTTGAGAGCAAAGGGTGAAGTTTGAGGGCTGTGAGGTGCTATGGGGAGCAGGAGACACCAGGCATTGTAGCATCCACTCCTGTTAGTTAGGCCGAGCACTTCTGAACTCATTCAGTTTTTTACTTCAAAGCCCTAATTTGACAGGATCAAACCAGCTGATCTATAGACCTCTATCAAGACAATCTCCTCTTACTCAAACTGTCTCTGGGTTGGGGTGGGAAAGGGTTTATTTAGAACTTGGCAACAAGGTGTGTTGTCATTCTCCTGGTACTGAATGTTCACCTTACAGAAGTCAGCATTACTGGAAAGAAGTCTCTTGTCACATTTTGCTTCAAGCTTCATCCAAATCACCACCTGTACTAGCTTGGTACAGCAAATGCAACTTGTCTATCAAGATTAAGTCTAAACTCCTTCCAAAACCGCTTCAGATCTTGTTTGCTTTACAGAAAGCTAATTTGATACTTAAAGGGATGAGCTGGACTGGATTGGGAATTTAGAGCTTAACTTCAGCAGAGAGCTCAAGGCCTCCTGACTGGGGGCAAATCTGTTAATCCTTTCTCTCCAAAACCTAGCCATCTGTATTTGGTGGATGTGGTGCACAAGTACTGCAATTTCTAGTGTGCTGGTGTGAAACTGGTTCGGTATGTGATGTTAGCAGCAGTGAGAAGAGCAGGTCTTCTTGCTACAGGAATTAGACCAAACTCAATCAGGTGTGTGGCTTATCCTTTGTAACAGCTCTGTTAGCAAGGAACTGCTGAAACCAGAGAAGATACTCCCCCTAACAGGTTCTGATAGCAAAGGTTCCTTTTCCCATACAAGGGGTTGGGAGACCATTGACTCTTCTCCCTTCCTGCTTCGGCCAGGAAAAGAAAATCCTTTTCCGAGCATTTGTGAGAGTCGTAGGAGCATACCCCGACTATACTGGGCAACTAAAACAGTTCTGTAGATTGACTTCAGCAAACTTAGACCTATTCTGCCTGGAGTTATCAAAAGATAACACATTCCAGAAATGGCCTGACTTTGAATAGATGGAAAGCAAGAGAGGCAAAGATCAAAGCTGCAGTAATGACAAATGGCTGTGGCTGGCAAGAGTTCTCAAGGTCAGATATATTTGAGGTTATGTCTGAGCTCCTCCAGACAAGGTTGACCTGGTAGGACTTTCAAAGCAGCCTGTGTATCAGCAACACATCAATCATCTAGGGAAATCCCTGCGCTTTGAGAAGGCAATTCTGAGACTTAATGGAAAAGACCTCTTTTAGATTACAGCTGGGCTATAATTGTCATATCTTCTCAAGCTGCTTAATTATTACCAGGTATGTTGACCTGCTTTGGCTAACTTCAGGGGCTCTGGGCCTTTCTTGTGGCATTTCCTACTTTGTTTCACCTAAGCCATAGAATAGTGCTTCCTCTTAATCCCAGTACAATGAAGTGGTAACTGTTGGAAGTAGAACCAGAATCCAAATTGATCTTAAACCCAGCTGAAGCTGAGAGCCAGCTTCTACTGGAAGAATTTAGGGACCAATGAACAACCAAATTGTGCACATCCAGCTACACAAAATTCACTAGATAAACTAGTTTTAGAAGGGATAAGGAAGTAGCAAAAAAAAAAACAACCCTGCTTCTTGCCAAAATGGAGCTCTCAAAAAGCCCATTGCTTGGCATTGCTGCTTAAGAGCAACTTCATCTTCAAGCTTCAGAGTGGTTTGGGATCTTAGCCCCTCTCCAGGGGTCTGACGCTTACCTGGGAGAGTGTTTGGTCTGGCAAAGGATGGGGGGAAACTTCTCTTCCTTTACCTGATGATTGTTCAAGTTCCTTTGCCCCGTTCTGTGCCAAGATAAACTAGTAGTGGGAGCAGTCGAGAGTTTCCTCTTTGAAATAGTTGCATAGTTGAAAAATAGTTTTCCTTTTTGAGACAGTTACATAGTTGGAAAATAGAGCATACCAAAGGATAACTCCAGCGGCTGTGGGCTGGATTTGGGTGTTTGCACCTTCCTGCACTGGCTCCTGGCAGCGTGTTCCTGACTCCCTGCTCGTGCAGAGGATGTCGCAGCTCCCGAGCTGTCTCTCCTGCTCACACCAAGGGCACATCTGCAGAAGCAGTTGAGCCTCTGGTGTCTCTCGCACTGTGCTAGGCTCTTGGCAGCACGCGTTGCCCAGGCTGCCATCTATTTTGTTTCCTCGGGGGAGAAAGGTAGAAGAAAGGCAGATGGCTTTCTGTAGGCTAGGTGTGACCCACATTCTGTAATTGGACCATATGGACACAGACGCACGTAACTCCCGGCTGCGTTCTTTAGGCCTTGTCACAAAACACAGCTTCCTGCATTGTTTAAAAGCTCATGCTTTAATTCTTCAGCCTTTTGGGGCTGAATTACAAATTTCTGTGCGTTAACTGTAGGGCAGTGATAAAACCTTCTCCGTGATACATGTGTTCTGTGAAATGAATTAACAAGCCCTGTGAACTCCTACGTCTTAGTGTCTCAAACAGCACGCCTGTGACAGAATGTACAGCTTCTTGATTGACAGAAGAAGTTGTGGAGGTTTAATTAACTTTGAAGCAGGGACTTGTGCATTAAAATGAAACCATGAAAATTTTGACTCTAAGGAAACATTGGTGTGGGGTATTTGTAAAGCAGTGTATCGCCAGGTTTTGATTAAAGGAAACTTCATTAGTGGAACCAGGTTGATAGCAACCGCAGTCCTGCCCATGGTTCTCCTAGAGTCTAATTTGCCCAGGAAATGTTGTATCATTAGTGGACTAATAAGCCACTTCTGTCAGATTCTGTTGAAACTTTGTTATATGGAGGAATCATCGATTTCCACCTGATAAAGTATTTTAAATAGTTCCAGAGACAGGACTGTGCACAAGTGGTATAAATACGGGAAACTTTAAAATTCAGCTGAATCTGTTAAGATTGCTTTAAGATCATTGTGGGGCTACTTCAATCAATGGGATTAATTTGGAAGTGATCCAATTAAGAACTACAACTTGTGGTGGCAGAAAAACATCTGTCAGGTGAGAACATGGAGTCATAAATGACAGGGTGCTCTTCAGCCTGATGATTAAAACCAAAAAAACCCAGCCCTTCTTTATCCTCCTTCATAAAGTGACTGCTTTTATAGAAGGAATATACTTTCTTCCTTAAGTAGCGTACGCTTGGAACTCATGACATGGAAGGCTAGCGGTTAGATAAACTTAAAATGGCATGTCTGAGGTGATCAGGAGACCCATTTCCAAGTTAGATTCACATGCTCAAGTGCTGACCATACGGTCAATCTTTTCAGCTTGGAAATACCATAGATTGCTTTTTCCTAAATGCCTCCTAGGCAGTCTCAGATGCTGCATGCCATAGTTTCTGTATATTCTGATGGAGGCTAGCGTGCAATTCAGAAATCTGTGAAAGCTGAAAATACCAGATTAACAGTGTAAGGGGTTGTTTTAGAGGGAATGCTGGAGGTTTATCCTCGGGAGCAGCACGCCTTTAAACTCTTCAGTCAGTCACTTCTGTCAGTCACTCAGCGCAAGCTTACCATTGAAAATAAAGCTGAATTACAGTTATTAGCTCTGTCGTGAGTATGGCTCAGTTCAAACTTTCCTTCCCGCCCAGCAGCGACAGAGGAAATAGCTGAGGATTGCTGCGGAGAAGGGGGTTACACCTTTCTTCCAGAAGGTTGTGTTCAAACCTGAAATTACCGTATTTTCCCTCTTTTGATTCTGGAATAAGTGTTGGACGTACATTTATCTTTTAGTGTAGCCAGTAAAACTGCTTTTATTATTTTTATTTTTTTCAGTAAGTGGGCAGTTTATTCTTACCTGCTAATGCTGTACTCTCTCTTTGCAGACTGCCGTTGATGTTTTTAAGAGGATAATTTTGGAGGCAGAAAAAATCGATGGGGCAGCTTCACAAGGGAAGTCTTCATGCTCAGTAATGTAATTCCACTGCAAAACCTGGAAACACTGGGAATACATTCTACCTGAAGAAGCAAAACTGCCCACTATCTTTAAGGATAAACTATGCTTCTTTTTTTCTTTTTTTTTTTTTCTTCTGTTAACCTGAAAGATAAACAGTTGGTTTGGAGCCTTTCCCTTCAGATTATGTTAAACTCTGACTCCTGTGCAAATGGCTTCACTTCCATTTTCAAATTTTAAGCAATCATATTTTCGATTTATATATTGTATTTCTTAATATTATGACCAAGAATTTTACTGGCATTAATTTTTCAGTGTAGTTTGTTGGTTAGAATAATCATCAAAATGATGCATATTGTTACACTACTATTAACTAGGCTTGGATATCAGTGTTTCTTTGTGTTAAATGTATACTTGTAAATAAAATAGCTGCAAACCTTAAATGCTCTGTTTATAAATTGTTGATTATTCCATATCAAGGGTTTTTTTTGTGAAAAATGTTCACCTGCTGACCTTAAGAGTAGGCGTGAGATCCTTGGAGCCACTGGATTGTTTGACCATTGCTTGCGAAGGTGTTTGCCAGTGATCCCAGCTACTTCTGCGACCAGAACTCCAGGCTGGCCAGGTAGCTCAGCTGTGCTTTCAAGGAGACACAAGTGACACGTTTTTGTCTTGGAAGGGAAGGTTTGGGGTCCCGGTCAGACAACCTGCACTGTTTATTTCTTCTCTGTTAAGAGTCGTGGAGTAAAGGGACTTGTAACTAGGAACACTCTTGGGGGAGTGGATTTATCCGGGTCACAAGCGTAGACTTGCTAAGAAAACAAATGTCACTTAAAATAAATTGCACATCCTGAACGAGTTGATGTGGGCTGTTTGTCATGGATTTCTGTTCTTCTGCAGCTGGACGGCACTGAGGGAGGTGAGTTGGTCTCCTGGTACCTGGCTCTTGACAATGTCAGGGTCCCAGCGCAGCTCTGGGCAGCTGCCTCTAACCAGTTGCAAGTTTTTCCTTGGCTTTTGGACTAGAGGCTTAAGAAGCGTTAATCTTTTAAGTCTGGAAACAAACTACTTCAACTATATATTTAGAAAAAATGTTGCAGTTGACCTACTTTGTATTTAAAAACAAACCTCAAAACAACAGCGAAAACAAATGAGGCTCATTTGGGGAACGGTTAATTAGATAGTTTCTCATGCGTTTTTGTGTCCATTTCAAAACTTAATTTCTGGCAGGAGGAATGCGGAATGGAAACTTGCAATGTTCTTGCAACCAGAATTAGCGTTTGCATTTCAGTCTGTGCTGAAAGATACAAATTCAACGTGTCTCATCTCTTGTACAGTGGTTCCCTCGTATAGAAAATGGTCTAAACCCCTCATTTAACAGTGCATGGAGAAAAACTTACTATTTTCTTTGGTCACCATGAGATTAACTGGCTTCCTGGCAAAAAAAAAAGTCGCCTTTTTTCTCTATTTAGGGTATTTCCCAAAGCTTCTGAAAACTCGTTTCTGTTACAAATTGTCATTCGCTGTGCCAATTTCAGGTTCTGTAGCTGGATTAGTGTCAGACAAGCTGGTTTGCTGAGGTTTGGCAAAGTGGGGATTGCTCATTTGGGGAAGCCAGGACGTGCTTTGATTTCAGAGCCAGGCTGATCTGGGGCTTTCTTCACAAGAACCTGCAGCACTGGAACAACAGTAGTTTGGCTGATAATGAAGTTGCTGAGGAACATGCATCTGGTTGGTAGTGTCCATCATTGCCTAGTCATGATGTGATAGATGACTTGTTGAATGACCAGAGTCTGTGGCATTGCATCATGGACACCATGTCATGTGGTCTGCATCAGATGGTAGAAGTTCTGGAATACCAGATGCTTCTATGACCACATTTACTCAATTTTTTGTGTGTAACAGTGGCCATGTGTACTGGTGCTCAGTCTAAAGCCTGAAATGGCTGCTGCATTGCTGCTCGAGGTGTGCCAGCCCCTCAGGCTTTAGAGGGGATATGGAAATGTGCAACTCGAGAGTCTTGGGATAATCGAGGTCCTACCTTCCAGGGGTGAGGCTTTTCAGGAGGGCTTAAAGACAAGTGCAGGTTCTCTGGATGATTTGTGGTGGGAACTTCCACGACTTCATGTACTCAGTGCTGCTCTTGCATTTTCTGTAATAGCTGAGGAGTTGAATTCATCGACATTCGTTGTTTCCTTTCTCCCGTTGCTGGCTCATCCAGCAAGTAATGGTTCCACTTGTCCAAGCCTTTCTCTGCTAGTAAGACCTGAAGACCATCCACATGCAGGAGTCTTGCAGTTTTCGTGCTGTACAGAGATTTCAGCTGGCTTCTTGAGGTGGCACCTTCCAGCAGCTGGAGGCTAACAGAGGCTCGGGCAGCCGTGTGCTTCCTTACACTGACTTAATTGGGTTGGGCTCTCCGCCACGAGAGCCCTAAAACAGGGTGGTGGGCAATCTTGGAAGCCCTGTGTTAAGTACGGAAGTAAGAAATCGGTACCTAGCAAGTGGCTGCTTGCCTGGAATTGATGAATTTGTACAGCCTCGTCTGGCAGCCACCCTGATCCTTCAGAGGCTTCTGCGGGATTGTGAGAAATGGTGCATGGATTAAAAGGTAATTCATGAAGGAAATAAGTTTTTTTGGTCCAAGCTAGAAAAAAATGTTATAGACCCTTAATATGGCCCAGCCTTACTCTTAAGGGATGATCGTTGGCAAAGGTGAAAGTGCAAAAATCCTTTTCCCGTGGAAGAAATAAGCAAAACAACTACCCTCAGTCAAGTTCAATTCCCACTGCCTTGCATGGATTTAAAAGGTGCTGTTGTGGAAGTGACTCCTACCTTGCTTGTGCTCCTGTCCACCTCCTTGCTTTGCTGTGTGAATACCGAGAAACCTCTTGGTCTCCTGAGCCCCGGAGACGGAGCTGCCCACCTCCCAGCCTGCCATGCAGGGAAATGCTGGGGATGAGGAAAGCGGTGGGGCTGGTGCAGCGCAGCAAGTGGAGGATGGGCTGCAGGCAGAAAGGGGATACATGAAAAACCAGGGCAGTGACCCTTCTTTTTCCTGTTCTTGATTCCGTAGATGGCAAAGTTTATCCCTCCCCTGATTGACTTCCCAGCAGGGAAGGCTTGGAGGTAGTCTGCTGTGGGTCCGTGGAGTCTTCTAATGCTGCTTCTGAGCTTCTGTAAAGGCTTGGTGAATGCACGCTAGAGAAGATTTTAAAGCAGTGGGTTGGTGTCCCACAAGCTGGAAAATAATTTTTGTGTCTGCAGTAGGTGCATCACAGCAGCTGGACCAGGCAGCCTTATGTTGTTCCTCAACCAAGGGCAGAGAAGCATGGGCTGAAAATGAGACTTCTCTGAGGGAGTTCTTGCAGCACTGGAGGCACTGGTGAAGACTTCACTTTACCGCTTAACACATACAGGTCTGTGGGGCCAGATGGGACCCACCCAAGGGTTCTGAGGGACCTGGTGGAAGTGCTCACCAAGCCACTTTCTATCATTTATCGAAGTCCTGGCTAACTAGGGAGGTCCCAGTTGACTGGAGGATAGCAGATGCAACACCCATCTACAAAAAGGGCTGGAAGGAGGTTCCAGGGAACTACAGACTTGCCAGTCTGTCCTTGATGCCAGGGAAGGTTATGGAGCAGGCCTTGAGTGCCATTGCGTGGCATATATAGGACCACCAGGTGATCAGGCTCAGTCAGCATGGGTTTGTGAAAAGCAAGTCCTTGACTAACCCAATCTCCTTTTATGACAAGGTGACCCATTTGGTAGATGAGGGAAAGGCTGTGGATGTTGTCTACCTGGAGTTTTGTAAAGCTTTTGACACCATTTCCTACAGCATTCTCCTGGAGAAACTTGCTGCTCAGGGCTTGGAGGGGTGTATGCTTTGCTGGAGGAAAAAGCTGGCTGGATGGCCAGGCCCAAAGAGTTGTGGTGAATGGAGGGAGTTCAGTCCAGCTGGTGGCCGGTCACAAGTGATGTTCCCCAGGGCTCAGTATGGGGGACACTTCTGTTTAATATCTTCATCAGTGATCTGGACAAGAAGATCGAGGGCACCTTCGGTAAGTTTGCAGGCAACACCAAGTTAGGTGGGTGTGTTCGTCTGCTTGAGGGTAAGGAGGCTCTACAAGAGGGATCTGGACAGGCTGGATTGATGGGTCAAGGCCAATGGTACAAGGTTCAACAAGGCCGAGATTCTGGTCCTGCACTTGGGTTCACAACAACCCCTGGCAATGCTACAGGCTTGGGAAGAGTGGTGGAAAGCTGCCCAGG